>JAQGAK010000228.1:0-111329 GCA_034696945.1 Lipothrix lubbocki
ATCATCAACAGCGAAGACATTTATGTCAAGTCTTCAGATGGTTGCACCCGGAATTTTTTCGGTTTTAATACCCGAAAGGGGTTCATGAATAAATCCGGGTAACGACAAAAAAGTGCCTTTTGGAAATGTCTGAATGAAAAGCGTGACAAAGCAACCCGCTAAACTAGCAACAATGATAACGCTGCCTCAAAAATAAGACATTTCCCTACAGAAAAAAACATGGGGAACACAATAAAAATACAATAAAAATTATTAGGTCACGATTTTGTGTAAAATTGCGAACTTAAAAGTGTCTCTTTAATCCTGGTGGACCCTTAGTATATGTATAATGTAGTATAATAATTAAATATTATAACACTGCCCTCGAATGTAATAATTGAAGCATTCTAAAAATAATACAACAAACTGTTCACTAAACAAATAATCATAAGCAAATAAAACTAATTACCATTCATGAGAAATTTCGCCAGCCAAATGACGGACGTATTCATGGCCCCACTCACCGATGTCCCCATCAGTACCCAGTAATTTAAACTTTAAACATTCCCGACCCTCGCTAACAGTCATGCCCAGTACAGAGATGATATCAGCAAGATTCTTCTTCGTCAAAGGATGCTCGATCTTTTCAAAGACATCTTTCAAAGTCTGAATATGACGCCGGAGGAATTTCAAAGGTTTCGGAACAGAGGTCATTGACGTTGTAGACTGAGTAATGAGAATTTTCAAGCTTGACAGAGCGGGGTCATAGAGTTCCACTTTGGGCTCCGTCATCCGCTCCACGAGCATATCCAGCTCTTCCTAAAAAAAATTTCAACAAATTCCTAATTAAACAAAAATTTTAATTCCTGACTACATCACATTATTAATTTGCTCCGTCACCCTTGACTCATTACTAACAAAGATATAAAACACTAACTTCTACATCTAAAATACTACTTTATAATATTCATCAAAAAATCATAATTATCTCAAACAATACCTGCAACTGTCTATCCTCCTCACTCAAGTCGTCCTCCACAGGTTTATCCTTCTTATCCTCATTTTTAGCATCCTTCGGCTTGCTGATCTCCTCATGCGGAGGTGGTTTTGCTACATCGGCCATGCTATTAAAATGAGAAATGTTATGAGATTTGATTAGTAAAAGAGCAAATATTAAAATAACAAAATTATGATTATTGTTGTATTTATTATTATAGTAAAATTTCTACACGGGGTCAAATACACAGAAAATTATAAAATTGTTTTAAAGCACAAGGGCGATCGATGACGATAACCAAAAGGGGGACATAAAAATATATTTCCAAATCATCTACCCACCTGAATTAAGCTATTATTTTGTTGGGAAAAACTCAAATCAATGTATTCTATTTGCCGGAAAAAATTGCACAAAAATCTCGCTCGCTCACACAGAGAAATGACAATATATATCTTGCCTGTGACTCTGCTGATTTGACTGACCTAAGATTACCTTCACACTGCCCTGGACGTTTTGCTCTTCCGTCTATTTCTATATGCGATAAATGCCGACTCACTCTGCCGTATACGTAAGACTTTTTTTTCCTGTTGAGCTCCTCAGCCGATCCGGTGGAGCCCACAACAACTTTCAAGCTTGTTGCCAATCAAATGCGCGAGATGGCGAATGCGCCATTTAAGCATTCTTTGCTATTACCTTAGTAATTTTAATAGAGTTTCCCTATTTTGGGGTAAAGTAAATAAATAATTATTTACTACATTATTTTAGTACAGAAATCATTAATTAACTACGGGTTATAGCTTTTACTATTAAATTAAAGTAAGTATTCCTTCATCAATATCAATAATAATAAAAGCGATTATTAAGCCCAATTAAATATAAGTATAAAAATAATAAATATATTTAAAATAATTATTTTTGGCGTCAATTACATTGTTGTTTGACAAAGGTAAAGCGTATTTATTGACAACAAGCTACATAAAGGAAAAAGAGGATTATTATTAGAATAAATGTACCTAATTTAAAATAATTAATAGATTATAATGCATGTCCAATACACCATGTATAGACATACTTCAAAATAGTTCAAAAAGTATTTAACGTAAATCAGGCTCAAACTCAAACAGTTAGGTTATCATATTGTACTATTAGCTACAAAGGTTTATATACCTAGACCTAGATTATAATACCTACGTAATGATGACTGACTAGGTATACACAATGATATTGTGATTTTTTTATGGGTTTGTTTTTATTTTTTATTATTTAAAGAATGCGTTTAAGACAGTTTTAAGAATCATTGTATTATTGACAATTTTTCAACATGCTTAAAATATGGGGATGAAACACAGGAGATATTGAATGTTGAAGGTGCTTAATTAGAATTTTTTATATTCCCCGTGTGGACGTACTATCTGTATACAGGGTACAACCGCCGAGAATTGGAATGGGGTAAAACGTACACTTTGCAAATCATCGTATCCGGAGGATGTTGCTGTTGATTGTTGACCTGCTCTGGAATAGGGTCAAAATTAGTGGACAGAATTTATCAAAATATTTCACGTAATAATAAATGAATGTATATCTATACATTTATAATCTAATATTTTCTCTAAAGCTTCGTTATCTACAACTTAAAACGAAATTTAAACTATCCTAAAAATTCTATTTATTATTTAAAGTATATGGGATTTTAATTTTTGATGTACATAGAAAGACTATATAGGAGATTCAACTCTGGAAACTATCTATACGAGTGATCAAAGCCTCAAGATAATAGAAAATAGTTGAGTTCTTATAAAAGAACATGCTCCGTGGTGCATGGAATTGTGGTCTACTTTTGGTATAACCGAAGAATTACGGTATGATAAGCACATTAAACGTGGTTCAGTGTGGAAATGCATTGAATTGGGTGCAGTATGAAGTATAGGGGATTTTATTGTTGAAGTTGGCTTAATGTAGGTATGTGTGTATATATAACTAACGATAAGTTTATAAACATTTCTGGAACAAAGGCTTATAGATTTTGGGTACAAGAAGTCGAATCCTGCAGCATCTAGCTATATGTAAAATATTACATTGTGATCGGTCTAGAGCGGCCGACGACTTCTAAGATTCAAACAAACCAGTAGGGATGAACAAGAGTTGGAATTTCCAATTTAAATCCCGAGAAGGCCGAGATTTGTATTTATTACAAAAAAGGATCACATACATAGGCATATGCACAGCGCTTCAACACTCGACGGCAATGACCACTTGCATATATGCTTATATATAAGAAATATATTACACGGCCAGTCCCAATATTTATTAAGAATGTGTGCGTTGTGTGAGCTAAAAATTCGGCATAAAATGCGGATTTGAGCTCATTTCAAACACAAAACGGCAGTATGAGCAAATACGCCGCTAAAGGGTCAAAGCGATTTTACTCATGTTGTCAGTAAACAGTTGGAAGCTGCACTTCCAGAAAGATCCTTCGCCACCACTCCATTCCGTATTCACTCTGCTGTCATTTCTGATAGTTCCTGTATAGACAACAGGAAACATTCAATACATGGAAGACCCTCAGCTTTATCATGCGTCGGATTTATCTGGCAACCTTTATTTTGGATTCATTCTACATACATCCGTACGTTTTTGGGGAAGTCATTTTTTTTATCATTGGATCCAACATATTCAGGTAAGGCAAGTAAACAAAAAGTGAGTGACGATGTCGAGGAGTTTGTTTCGCTGTCCATTAGCTCAGCATGAAATAGTCATACAGAAAGAAATGCCGCTGCATACGCTTGCTGTTGTAAATTTCGATGCTATTAATACACTTTGCAGTATATGTGTTTCCATGTTCAAATGCAGCACTCTCAAACAATTCAGCTCTACTTTCCGGAGAAACCTTCAGAGAATATTGACAAGAGTTACTTCACGCCCATGGTATATGTACCTTGCTGCAGTCATTGTGAATTAGACTAATTGCTTTCGTTTTAAAGGTGTTTACAGGGCACTGTAAATGGTGGAGGTTGACGAAAAGAAATCATCTGTTGAGAAACTCAAAGCAGTAAGAGAATGTCAGCATGATTCATTGGTTGTAGAATCACATGTCATCTTGGGTAGAATCTTCGAGAAAGTGTGTAATTGATTTGGAGTCGGGGTAAAAACGATTAATTTGAGAGTGAAGAACAACTTGAGTATACATATTGACTCCAAGAACAAGACCTGGAGAGAGGAGTAAAAAGACGGGGAAAAAGTGAGTGGCTAAAACGTGAGGAAGGTTCTACATATATCTAACTTTTTTATCCTCGATTAAGGACGTCTATGTATATCCCTTGCAGAGCTTAGAACAGTCAAAGGTTTAAATACCGTCTCCATAGATGTACCCAACCATGAAAAAAGCTTACATAGAGTACTTTCCTCGGCAACAATTGATCATTGCTGGGCAAATATTTGGATTGATCACTTTCTTCATTTTCCTTAGCTTAGCTTGTCGTCTGCAGAGGAAACCTATGGATGATGTAAAATTGAGAGCCGAGAATGTGAATTGATATTGTACACTCGCAGTTCCTATCCTACTTTTGTGTGTGCATACTCATAGGGATGCTGCAAGCTGGTAGACAGAAACCATTTGGCGTTCTCGCAGTTAGAGACAGGCTGATTGTGAGTACGAGTGTGAGAAGCAGCTCGGAGAAAAGAAAGGAAGTTAGTAGCGAATCCTGAAAAAGCCTTTCAGTTCCGATTTTTATGGATTCTGACCTATCACACACAAAGCCTATGGAAAAGGAGTGGATTTATCCAACAAGTCAGCAGGTCCGGCTTCAGACTCCTTCAAATTGTTCTTAAGCATACAAACGATGGAATCCATTCATAACTGCTCCGTAGTGTTCAAGCCCGTAGAAGAGAATTACCGGAAAATATTATCATTCATACTAATCGTACTCACATTTTCTTCATAGCATGCCTCGACGCATTCACTTACTAAAACACTCAACAAAACAATATCAAAATGAGGCTGACTCCTTTTTGGTCTCCCCACTCTCTCCAGAGCTAACTCATTGATATTAGAGTCCTACAATGCACTCAAAGTTACATACATAATCGAATCTTTCCACATTTGGGTTGAGCTCATCCATGTGGCACGTCATCAAGACTTGTATGTATTCGTTTATTCTGCATTCAGACACAACACAAAACAATTTACACAGCTTTGAGCCTAATCCGGAATCCAGACTCGTACAAATTTGTATTATTATTGTTTTGTATGATGCCATAACTCATACACCTTTAATACGCATAGGTATATAAAACTATACACCTACATACTAATTCCTATTCATCTCCACATAATCATTCCATGGTATATTGCATAAGATCAATCTTGTTCCAATTTCTTCCTTCTACCAACTCCTAAAACTTAATTTCAAACAAGTTCTCTATCCACTTAGCCTGCAAACCTTCTAATAGGTACTTAGGCCCTAATTAATAGGAGTTCTGTTATTACTTTCTGAACTACTTCATCGTGACGGAACAAATTATTAATTAATTAGTCAGGCGGAAGCAGTTAGCATCAACAAGGCTGGTAGTTTTTGCATAAGTGGTTCTGATTTTTAGCATATGAACCTTAATGTGTGTAAACTTAGAAAGGATTTCAAGCTTGGAAGCAATCTCTAACGCCAAAATAATCGAATTGTGAAAAAGTATGTAGATATTTGATGAATAAAGCTCCCTTCTTCGTGAAAAACGTAAAGACTAGACAAACTGTAAGAGCTCGTAATGTAATTATAATAGGATTATTTTGAATTTCAATGCGGCGATTCCAACGCCTTTATGAAATCCTCCAGGTTAATCTAATGAACTATTCTATTAACTACTTTTAATAAACTCTTGTTGTGCTTGACATACTTAGACAATAAACGTTTTACTGAACATAGCCAAAAAATCTATATTTATTATTTAAATATTTTTGGGACATATACACGAACTATTTTTTTGCAACAATAAAATGAAATTCAGCAGAGAGCATGTGGTAAAAGTCAAAATGTTTTGCGTTCTTTTTCTAAATGCCATAATCTGAAGTTCATTTGCTCCAAATGAACTTATCTGATTATTGTAAAATGAATAAGATTCGGGTCTGTTTGACAGATTCATGCTTGACTGTGAAAGAGTAGAACCTTTTTTGGTCTGAATTATATTGATTGCTGCATATTCCTGCACGTAAGATTAGAAGGCGTGAATTTGACGCCTCTTTGGCTCCATGACGCCTGCATAAGACTAGAAAGCGATTGTAGCTACGATTTAAGTGAATGGCTGTTTGGGGAAAACCCAATGTTTGTAATCTTCTATAGAAAGTAACCCCGTGGAAATTTCTTTGGTAGAGTTTTTATCTCTGATTTGTTCGTCTTCCTTTTATTAACCACCAAAGTATCGTTTGTTCATTGGCTGGTTATATATCATATCCTGTTTCTTGATGTGGACGACGACTAATCTCCGGTACCTTTGTGATTGCTTCCTTTTATTTCATCTACTTGGCTTATTTCGTGGCGGCTGTTCTTCAAATATTGTTTTAATAAAATATCCAAGCAATGTCATAGATCCTTCAGTCAGATGGGAGATCGGAGAAGACCAGGCAGGTGAAGTGAATTATGAAAAGAGACAAATTTTTGTGCCATGCATACCTTACTTTAAAGACCGATTCAAGTTGAATCACATTGAACTTATAGGAGCAACAGGAATCATTTCAAACTTTTTTGAAGAATTTAGAATGAGATTCAATTTAAAAAGTGATATAATTGAGGAAATAGTGATAGCAGCTATTCGTGGATCATGTAAAGTACCTTATAATCATGTTTATAATTAATAATGTATTACAAGCATTATATACATACTTTGTTAAACAAATTTTTTTTTATAGTATGTACTGTGTCGTGAGGTAAATATCATAATGGTATCAGAGAAATAAAGTTTCTTTCTCTATTGAGTACGCATCATATCGACTAACAAGATGTACACAAATGAAAGAAAAACCATTCCTAGATATACTAAAATTAAAACGTTAAAGACTCTCTAATTTATTGGAATTTCAAGCCTGTAGGAAGTACGCTATTAGCCAGCAAATTGTAACAGTTTTTACAAACTCACAGCCTATTCGAAAACTCAGAGCTTTTTGTTTTTGAATTCATCTTGAATTTTGTCGAGTACTTGTTTAAGGATTATACATCGTATGTACGCAATTACAACAACTAAGCTGAAAAACTACAATATTCTGCCAATAATTAAGAGTATAATAAATTCTAAAAAAATGAAGGGAAAGATCATGAAGGCCTAACCAAATGATCTTCAACAAAGTCTAATTATTTTGTTCAAGATGATTTTCATTGTAATAAAAACCTGTGAAAATCCTCCATCCATATCCCAACATGGATCAATATCTGCGTATTTATTGTCAGGTAAGTTGTTGAAACTCAGCACACCAATGTAAAAATGTGTTTTCTGCAAGTGCAATGACAAAAACTGCAATAGTTACAATGTGGGCTGAAAAGAAGAATTACGTGGGCATTATATTTTGTAACTCGTGGGTTAACCTTACCCTCCGCGAGAATTCCCAAATCTGCACAATGCTGTAGAATGAAAATTCCAGCGTCTTTTAAAGACGACATAATTAAAATTCCTACATTTGCTTGAATGATGAAAGGAAGTGACATAATGTGTTAAATAGAAAATCTGGATGAATCATTTCCATTTTTTAATTATTATGCTTCATTACTATTACTGAAAGAATTCTATGGACTTGAGGGAAAGTTGAGGAAAGATGTTGAAAGTGTAGTTTCAAAAGGACTGGGAGGAAAAAGCCATGTCGGAAATGAAATCTCAAGGGGCAGGTTTCGTCTTGAGGCTGGATGTGCACGAGCTGTTGAGTAAAGAGCGAGTTTTAAAAATGTAACACGGAAAGTGGAAGTAAATAGAATCGAGGTGACCAGAAAAGGAAAGATGTGTATAAGTCAGACATGACGCTATATATGGTAATTCCAGAGACAATGTTGTCACATTAGGTAAAAGTTTACCGTACATTAGAAACTTCATTAATCTCACCCTAAATGCCATATTCAGGAAGAAACTTTTGTCATTTATCGCTTCCTTTGGGACAAGTCAAGATTTTTCCACATTGTTTGTATTTGTGCCACTCCCTGTTTCTACTCCATATCATCGCGCCATGTGTACTTGCAACTTCAAAAAATATATGGCTCTTTGTCTTCTTCTCAATAGTGACGACAACATGACTGTCTAGGATCTCTCGGACTGGCTTTTCACTCGGTTAACAAACTTTACTTGTACAAGTATGTACATGCAGTGTTAGTGCATTCTGCAATGTTTAGACTTTCCAGTCCGTATCATTTTTGCGTTCGCTGTATATGTGTACATGTACGAAACAAGTACAACATTTTTAACTTCGAATCTCTTTTCACCGGATAGAGACCTTGAAAGTATGTGTTGTATAGGTTGTGCGAGACGAGAAGAAAGGAAGGAAAGGAGAAACTATTCAAGCTTGTAAAATTGATTTGAAAATTACTTTAGTTGACTTCAATCGCTGATTCCTTATCTCAAATTGATTTCACTCGACGCTATCCGGCTGAGCGAGGGTTGTAAAGTGCATATGGATTTCTGTTCCAGTTTCATTTTATTGTCCTTATTCGCCTGAAACAACGGGAACGTCTCAATAAAGTGACTCCTTGTTTGAGCAGAGGAAAAAGTGGTTAGGTTAGGTTTTCGAGTGCAAGCTTTTGGAGCTTGACAGTGGAAACTTTACGTTAAGTTTAAATTACGTAAGTTACTCGAAGGTTAGAAGGAGTGGAGGGAACACTGCATAACATCAAGTCACAGCAGCCTAAATATAGGACAGAACCTGATTACTACAGCCAAGATTGGCGGTGATATCTTGCAGGAAAAGAGTAACTTATCAACTTATGTATAAGCATTGGTACACCGGGTGAATCGGATGGACGTAAAATTGTAACAGATTCATTGAAGTGATATACAAGGTCTTTGTGAGCTTGATACTACCCAAACAAGACCAGGAACCCGTTTGTCGCTATCATCAAATAATGTTTGAAGAGTTTCGAGAGGAGTGAATGTCATATTAGCTTGGATTACCAAGTCTGTCTCCATTGCTCGTCCCTCTGTAACCTAACTTGACTCTATGGGTTTGGGATTCTCCTGGGATAAATTGACACTGTTGTTTGCCTTTTGGAAACGCATGCAGACGCAGAATAGAGAAATCTTCCAGGCGACTTCAACCTCCAATTTCTCTGCATATAAGAACAAACTCCCAGTTTCACACGGGATTTAATGCAATTGGTGCTTAACTTAATTTCAGCATTTACCAGTCTTGTTTTCCAGATCGTAAAACGCTTCCCGTCTATTCCTATTTTTCATTCTACTCTCTCTCTCTCCTACCCCCGCCTCTCCTCCCTGCACCTTCCGCGTCTTCTAAGTAGTTTACCATAATAAAATTTCAATGTTTCTCCGGCTGCAGGCAATAGTAAGTAGACTATACCTTATTTGTGTAAACGGACTCGTCGCTTCCTGAAATCTACATGAGCAGATTTCCACAGTTGGAAAGCATGTCCCAAAGTTTTTTTTATATATCGTTTGTGCTTGCAAAGCCACCATATATTTTCTAGAAAAAATTGGCACAAGATCATACGGGAAAAAATTATTGTAGTTACATATAGTTCACACAAAGTTTCATCATCTCTTACTAATCGAAGATTACTTTTATATGCTTCTTTATGGATTTGGATGTTGAAATGCATTCAAAATAATAAATAATTAAATTTATGTAAGACTATATAATCATTCTCTTGATAATAAAAATCTTACAGACAATATATTTCTTGACATTAGGATGTATTGTAACATTGCAGTGTGCTGTCTTGACGGATCTTATCATCTGAAAGGTCTGGTTTTGATCTTGTTTTGTATAGATCAATGAAAGCTCTGCTATGGCGACTTAAGACTGTCGACGAATTGGTTAAAAACTTTTATTGGGTATGGACAGCTAAAATAGCTATGAGGTAGAAAGCACAATCCAATCGGAACGAAGATACCTCTTAAGCTTCTTAATTTCTACTCTAGCAGCATAGGTATACACTACTGGAGTTATTCGAGTTGAAAACGGGAAAGTAGTCAGTCAACTAAATTCTAAGGTACAGGCTAGGCGTTGTCAAACTCAATTAATAGATTTAGAAATAAAATTGACTTGAATCTTCAAAGTCGTCGTGAGGAATATAAGGACATCCTAAATTGCATCTCCCCTATTCTTCGCATGCAAGTGGATTCAGAATACCGGCAATTTTCCTGTGTCCCAATACAGAAAAATGCATACACGATCAGGAATTGAGAGTACGCAATTTGCAGCGCGGCCGTGCACTCATCCTAAATCACAAGTTCGTAGCTCGTACAGTGCAAAAATCTGATATCCAACCCAGACAGACTTGCTCAACATGTACTTCAACATTCTTCTCACTTGTCAGTCCGGAGGATCAGATAGCAAGACAAAGTGGTATAGAGGGAATGGAGTTGAAGTAAAGGATCTGAAGGAATTGTGCTGAAGTTAGGAAGCAGAAGGAATAGATCTTAAAGAAAGGAGTAGGAGTGGAGATTAAGAAGAGTAGCAGCAAAGGACTGCAAAAGCTTAAGAAAAGGAAAGTGGCGGTCATAACGGAAAGGAAGGCACATTCTGTACCCGACAACAAGGATCGAGTTGAATGGCACGTTAAAAATCGTGAATTGTTAGGGGTATGGGGTGACTTCACAACAAGTAAGTACCTTAGGGCTCATTGATCTACAAATCCATTGAAGTATTAAAGGTAAAAATCCAGGAGGCTTTGCTTCCTATCTAATACCATCTCAACTTCAATTTATGTGCCGGTGAAAGTGTGACAGTATCTATTTTGAAATACTTCTCGCTCTTTCAAAAGAAGCCGTAATGGTCCTCTTCTAAAAGTTGCCAGCAATGTACATGCAAATATATTTATCGATAGTGTAACTACTACAGCTTCCTGCAGTTTACTGTAACCACGAAAATTTCCTGCAGGTTACTATAACCGCTGCAGTTTCCCATAGTTAACAGTAGTTGTAGTACTCGGGATGCTGATTATGAGGGAGGAAAGCCAAGGGGTGATGGAAAAGTTGCTGAATTTTCTAAGCTGGAGTAGTAGGAAGGAACGTCATGCTAACTTTAGTTATATGTCAAAGAACAAGAAGGATAACAAGTACAATACTTTCACTTTATTGCTCACACAAATACTCCCTTTGAATGGTAATGCAACCGGATACTTATAAAGACTATTTGCCGTTCACGACAGTAGGTATAACATTGCAGCAGAAGGCATTACACTATGGATATTTGATTGAAGTGATACAAACAAGGAGGCATTTTTCCAAAATAATCCATGACAGCAACAAAGTTGGAAACTTCTCTCTAGGCACTTTCTCTCATCTCTCAAAGAAGGAACATAAGAAGGATTCGAAATAATCGTGCGGATTCCAGGAAACATGCAAGCAAACTTCTGAATTCTTCTTTGCTGTTTCTGCCGAAAAGTTAACATAGCAGCATGGAACAACTATATCATTCGGACTGACAAAAATAAATATAGAATTTGTGCTGTCTCCGTGTTCTCATATCTTGTACAGCGGGAAATGTTTTCCTATTGCAGATTTATTGCCTCATGTTAATTGGTTCGTGTGAAAAGTACACACCTGCATAGCACTTACCGGTTTAGCTTGCCGTGGAGTGCCGACAGTCCATGTCATCTTTTTGTTCAAACTTTTTAGTTCTCCCAACACCATGCGGCTAAGGAGTGAATGAAATATTGCTGTATAACAGGAAAAATTAGTGAAAACCCAATTTGAATTAGTATTTATGCACGCAAAAAAACTGAAAATTTTAGTAAAGGAAAACTGAAAGGAATGTTATCGTATAATTTTATAAATTTCAAGGATTCTTTGTATTTTCCAAGGACTTTATTAGTAGAAAATATACTCAGATAATACAAAGTAACATAAAGGAGTGATTAGATGTGACTCAGATTGGAGCATTCATCTACAAACTGTCCGCTCGAACGAACATTTTGCTTTTTCCTGGGACTGCCAAAGGTAAGTAGAAGTAAAATTGTTAAGACAGTCCCGTGAAATGTAAACTGAAAAGGATGTTTGAAACTACTAAGAGCACACACACGCATCTCTTCGACCTAGCTTTAAAGCATGCACGAGGCCACCACACCGTACACTTCTTTTGTTGTATCATGCTGGTAGCAACACGTCAATACTTTGACATCTCAGGAAAATTAATTTCATCTTGGTTCCCATGAATATTTTATTTCTTGCGGCAATGTTATTGATATCAAATCAATGTCAATAGGGTCTCACTTATGAAAGATGCACACAGGAGTACCAATATGATTTTCTATTTTTACATTCATGCCCACAAAGATGTAAGGGCCTGTCGAAAGGGAAGTATTAACAAATGCTAGGGAACGCAAATTGATTCAATTGCTTTTTGAATAGTGAAAGGGAAATAAAAAGAGCTCACCAGAAGTTGAAGGTTTGAAAGATTGATATCAAAGGCTTTCCACAAATAGTTTGGACTGACCCTTAGTGATTATCCTCCCATATGTAATCGTCGCCGTAGATCATCCATCAGGCTGAATGTTTGACATGATTGTATGAACCTATCGGGAATACTTGGTCCATAGATTGATGTATATATATACGTCAATGCGTTGTGCGAGATACTCCCAGGCATGCCTGACTGTCATCATTCAAATACCAGCGTTTTCTTCAAACCCGGAGTCCAGAGCATAAAACTGCACATGCAGTACAAAGTGCCGTTGGATATACATTTCCCATCTCCACTGGTTAACTGAAGTCGGATAGTTGATGTATTGTAAACTTTGAACACATACAACACATTTGTGACAGCTTATCGTGCTTGCAACACCCTTATGGAGAACTGTACGTCGTCCAGCATTCGTCAGGAGTTCCGTACCCAGAATGACTTTGTCACTTCAGGATGTTAAAATACTTACTTTGCTAATGTTGACAATCAAGGTTACATGTCTACAATTGCAATTCATAACAGCACCAGTGTTTATATTCTGTTTTAGTAGGCTAAAGCATATTACAGTATATATATGTACATGTGTATGTACATTTATGCGTCGAAGAGCATTCCGGAAAATTCCTTCGGAACAGGTATCACCAGACCACCTAGACTAATACGTGCATGCATGCGTAACCCGTGCGGGTGCAGGAAACATGTACCTGGAAGAAAGAGCTACCCAGAATCTCAAACTACGTACCTTCGTATGTTTGAAATAACACAGAAAAATAATTTCACCTAAAAGTTAGTCCCAGGGTGTGGAAAATTTAATGTAGGTGACGCAAAAAAAAGATAATTTGGAGGCCCCAGGACAACGTGCAGGAAGAGGAAAATATCTAGAAAGAAAAATTCAGAAGCCTAAAGAAAGGTAACCCGCAGGTAATTGGTTCTTAAATCCGCAGGCTTTAAACATCCAGAGAGTGATGTCTGTGAAGATGAACTTCATCTTCTTGGACCTTCAGAATTATGGTATAAGTTGTTCATTTTGTATGTGCGTTTCATGCTGTGTTATTATACGCATGTATGTAAATCTATTACGTTAAGATTTTTTAGAGGAAATACATCCAGGAAGTATTAGTAAAGAGTTATAAAAGCCTCACTGCAAGCTTATACTGCAACAAAAATACACAAGCATGTTATCTACAAGTAGGAAAGAGTTAGCTGAAAATTTGATTGCTAATTTTCCTTACCTTGGCGTTAAAAATAGAGAAGATTGGCAAGGAACATGGTTTTGAATCTAGTTGTGGGTATTAAATTCCAATTTACTACCAATTTTATCCAGTCTCCCATGCTATAAGAAAAGTATATACAGAGGAACGAAATCGAAAGTTGAGCAGTACAAAGATGGGGGAAGTTAAGTATGTCGTGATGCGTAATTTAATTTATGTTTGTGCCTCCGTACATCGGAGCTAAACTAAGGAGGCGGACTTGGCCTCGATGAGGGTAAGGCAGTGTCATGGCTGAGAAGGTCACTGTTATTGCAAAAATTTATAAAAATAAAGAAAAAAGTCAGGCCTTTTTGTTTGTCCCATAATTCTCATTAATTTGAACTTATATCCGAGAGTTTTAAATGTTTTAAAATAGTTTTTCAATAGTAAATACGGCTTTATACTTATTCGCAACGTACTAGATGTATAAAGCCGTCACAGTATGTACAACGTGCTTATAATAATAGAGGAAGAGTTAAATGAAGAATCGATGCAATAGTCTGATGTTTATTTCTGCAATTTCATTACAGTCAATTTGCTTTTTCCGAGGGAAAACATTCGCTTGTCCTTCCTATAAAATTGTATGTAAAAATTGTCACCACGTTCCATAAAAACTAAGTTTTTTCCAATTTAATAATTTATGACAAGTTATTTCAAGCTGATTGAGTTCACGTTACCAAAAAATATCGCGGAGCGTTTATGGATAGTTCAGTGAAACGACGTCAATATCAACTACATAAAGTTGTCATTACTATTCGAGTCTTTGAAGCGGTCAAGTTCCGATAGTAAAAGGCAGGACTACACTTCAATGTACATACATACATGACTAATGCAAGATAAAATATTTGCTAGTTGACATGTCGAAAAGGGAAATCATCACCAAAGAAACGTCCATTTGGATGTTGATGAGACGTGGAGGGGGAAAGAGAAGGGAAATTGAAGGAACAACTTGAGCATAGAAATGAAAGTGAGTATCCTCCTTGGTGCCTTCGTGTGGTCAGAAGTCAGTGAAAAGTTCAAAGGATTTGGATGGAGCCATTAAACTCAATGATCGTGTGCTCAAGGGACTTTTCCCTCATCTCCACTTCCACGCATACACACACTATATACACAAAAAGAACAAGTCAAAGAAAGGGAAAGCTGTCTGCTTCAAGTAGAGAGGCTAGCTCTACAACCTCGCTCACAAATTATCTCAATTTGACTTTTTCTTACCCTCTAACCATGTTGACTACCATGATCAATCAACTGTACATAGTGCCGTTGTTTTTAGCACTTTTTTTTTAAAAAAACTTCCCCAGTCTACATCTAACTATTCCCCGTTCTCCTGTCTGCTTTAAGTGCGTCCTACATATAAATATTACTTCAGATGAACGATTTTATTTTTAGTTTAGTACCTCCCAATTTATCCATGTACCTCCAGGACATCCTCCGATCGTCCTTATCCAAAACATGATTGAAAAGCAACTTAATGTCTTGGAAAATCCCGTCGGTAAAAAGTTGTCACCCCTAACGAAGATTCTCTAGCCTTGTGCTCGACTGATTACAACATCGAGCTACTCAATTACAAAGCAACTATCAGGCACTGTAAACTTTTCCACGCCAAGTTGGTTTGACGCCATGGATTTTTATGAGAGTTCCCCTACTACTAAACGTATACTAGAATACATTGAATTGAACATTAAAAATAATATAGGCATAATATTTGAACACGATTCAAGCCTCAAGACTGACATCCGCAATTATCAGCCTTGAAGTTTAGCAACCATCACATGCTCAATTTAAGACTTTCCTTTATAATAACATCATGAGTTGAGCATAGCGTTTTTAAACTGCAATTTACTTTTCAATGTGTTCCTGTATATTTGGGGAACTTTTAAGGTTTTGATATATTTTTCAAAGCTTGCTGATTAGAATATGTGAACATAGCTTATCAAGTATAGACGCTCAGTATCACATAGACACACCCACCAAATTATGTTTCCGATTAAAACCCAAGGTATGCAGACATTTAAATTGACATTGAGCGGAAATGGGATTCCTACTTATAGTTCAATCAATGAAATCTCAATCTCCTCTTCCTCGGTCGATCTCTCACTTTTGTTCCTGCCCATTTCCTAATTATAACCGTGCTCCAACAAGAAAAGTCAAAACGTAAATTTGCTCATTCTGAGCGCTGAACAAAACGCTTCCGTAATTTCCTTTTTGGCTACACGAATTTGTTAATTTGGCATAATCCGTATAAAATTTACTGAAAACCCACTGCTTGAAGTTTGTAATAGCGGTGTTTTGGCAATAACAACTATAACAAGGTGATTAAAAAATTTAGAAACCCAGCTATAAAAATTCCTCAAATGAATACAAGGGAAATAGGGAAAGCCAGGAAATTACGATAAAAGTAATTTTCTCCCCATGTCCTGTCTGTGAATTGCAAAGACAAATCCATTAACACCTGAAATGACTAAAAATAAACCTGGAGGTAAAAAATAACCCCATTGGGTCTGAGTTGAAAGACAAGTCGTAATTAATTGACGTACTGTTGGTTCCAGAAATTTTCACTACTGTCACCCGCGAGAAAGTTGGCATTAATGTAGAGAATCGAGAGAGCAAATGGGAAGTTGTGGATTAATAAGAATGAGAAAAAAGAGTAATTTCTGCTGAGAGGACTGCAATTCATTCTCAGACTTAGCTCCTGAAGGCAGCTCTCAGTATCCTGAAATAGTTAAACATTGTAGACTCTCCGTCACACAAATCTTGTTCAGCGTTTTGATAAATGGGGATACAAAAGGATGAGAATCTGTGTACATTTAGGTGTGTCTAACGTGTATACGTATTTTTGTATGTGTGTCTCGAGGACAGAAAAGTGGGTGAGTTTGTGCAGATCCTACGATTTTCCCTGGAAAATAAAATCCTTCTAGTGCAATAAGAGAAACAACTTTGATTTCCTGCCTCTCCGGCACTAATACGAACAGCAGTACCCACAAAGTCTATATATGGGCTCTTCGAATATACTGTTCATAAACCCCAATTGTTTGGTTGGGTACGGAGATGATACGACCTTTAGTATGAGCGGATTTTGCACGGACGTGTTGCAGAAAAGTAAGATTTCCGAATGAAAAGATGCATAGATTTGGCTAATTTATCACCAGTGTAGCCGCATGGCGTTCCATCCTTCATTTCACTGAATTAGAATTCTTCAACTAGCTAAATTCTTTTGCTTTTATACGCTTTATGCTGCTATTTGGGTATTTTTCTGGGGATTAGAGCGTCTTCAAATACACACAATCTTACCAAGATAAATAGAAGAACCTTGAATTATCAGTATAAGCCAAAAAGGGAAATCCTCTTATCCACTTACTTGAAAGCTAATGTTTTAGTTATTTGTAAACTCCATAGAGAATTTTCAGTTATTTGCAAGCTCAAATAAGAATTTTTCCTTATTTTCCAACTCCAAAGAAAATTTTCATTTATTTGCAGACTACATTAAGGAAACTTCAATTTACTTCCAGCCTACAGAAGTGTATCGTGATCCCGACTCTCAATTCAAATCTCTTCAGATCTTACTAAGCACTGAGCTGCTATCTGTATTATGACTTTCAGCAAGCAATGTGAGGTTAACCAGAAGTAATTGCAATCCCATTGAAAGAATCTTAGTTTCTTGGAAGAATGAGAAGCCCAAAAGAGTATCAACAATCATACCTGAGCCATCGTAGGTGGCTTGTAAACAGTTTTTCTTCCCAGCTCTTAATATTCTTGTCTCCTGCTCTTTGCCTACAATCTGCTCGAGGTGTTTACTTACTATTTCAAATTTCAATGATCCAATCCCTTATGTAGATTAAATCTACAACATTCTAAATGCGTTTGTCCTATAATGTATAAGTTCTAACAAACTGCATGGCTAAATATTTTTTGAGCTCGACAAGCAAACTTTTACGCACATTGGAACCAAACAACCCACACGACTTTGTTTTTTCCACAAACATAAGGGAGCCTCAAAGAAAAATTGTCATGAAATGGCAAACAAACTTTAAAGAAATGGAGGGCTTGCGAACAAGTCATGAATAAGGGGGGAGATATAGCCGAGCAAAAAATCCAGTCATCCTATCCCATCTAACTTCAACCTCCCCAGAGACTTGTTCATTTCTATCTGTTTTGCATTAAATAGCGTCTCTTTTATACGAGAAAAGTACTGAAAACTTTTTCTTTCGTTTTAACTTCCACCACATTATGTATTTTTATTTGCAACTTCAGTCTTTTTCTCCCTCTCTATATCTGTAGTTACAGTCCTTACATATCAGAAGTGGTGCAGAAATTCAAAATAAAGACAGCAAATACAAAGAGCTGTAACTACAGTTATAGACTACAGAAATATACTAATGGTGCTAATAGTACATGTATGTCTTCCAAGGAAACTCAACAAAGTGAGGAAAAAAGTCTGGAAATCAAAAGGAGTTTTTGTCTGGGTTAAACTATCCGACTGTGTTGTCCACCGTCAAGAGTAACGTCTTTAGGTTTAGGTTTATTGTCTGCAACACGCGCACGATCCGGGCTTGAACCGTTTACCATATGCCTTTCTTTTCCATCTTTCGTATCCATGACTATCTCTCTGTATTATAATAATTGAAGCTCGGAATAAAACTTGAATCGCTATTTATTAAAAACGTATTCCAAGTATTAAAAATGAATAATAATATTAATTGACGTTAAGCCCCAAGACAGCATCTTAAAATCTTTGATCTACATGTGTACTAGGACAACCTTTTCAAAGGAGACGAGTCATGGTCTCTGAATGGACACATCGGTTTACTCAATAGATGAATTGCAATTATATCGGAATAAGCTTTAGATCTTGATCGATCCTACTCTATTGGTTACACAACCAGTGACCTTCATATCCTAGTCTATAAAAAGAATGCATGAAGCATTATTATCGTAGGATGTGATACGCATTTTAATGAAATGAATTTTCTGGGTATGATTACGACTTTATAACCGTGTTAAAAAGATGATGTGGGAGTTATACTAAACATTGTATGTAGTAGTTTCTCGAAGAAAAGAGTAATTAATTTAATTACTCTTTTCTTCGAGAAACTGCTACATACATTGTTTAGTATAACTCCCACATCATCTTTTTAACACGGTTGTAAAGTCGTAATCATACCCAGAAAATTCATTTCATTAAAATGCGTATCACATCCTACGATAATAATGCTTTATAAATTCTTATATATACAAAACATACTAGAAGTATATCAAAACACCAGAATGGTAAACAGGAGCCGCAGAATGCAACTACAAAGCAACAAGGATTAGATATCAATTAGGACAATAAATTTAGTTCGCAGGAGTTCATAATGAATTTATGTAGAGGAATGAGTCTGCCTGCGTGTGAATGACCAAATTATATTTTATTCAAGGTATGTAGTTACTACAGATACTAGCAGTCGGTGACTCTCGCTCTAAATCCTGCATTTTTCCTTAGCAACAACAACGCTCCTATGGAGAATCAGTATCGGCCTATCATGTTCAGGCTTCTATATATAGTTATATGTAAATCTAGAACTTATAGTTATGACGAGTCTGTTCTTAATTATTTCTTGTATGTTGGAATTAATCTTGTTAACTAATAGTTAAGGGATGAAGGACTGATATTTTAGAAAAATCTTTGTAAAATTTTAAAAATTTGTCCAAATTTAAGAAGATGCCCAAAATGTTTTGCTTGAAAATGGCCAAACGCCATTATGCCCGCAAGTAAAAATTCCCTAAACGGCATTGAATTTTCAGTTTGCCAAAGCTATAACGGTAGTGTGAGTTTCTCGGAAAGGTAGATGATAGACAGACGTGTAATCAAAAGTTGTTTTCATACCACACATTGACTGTTTGTGTGTGTGTATGTCATTCGGACATAGAACCATGGTGTCACATTCTCCGCAGCTTTTTTCTTTCTAGTGGATTTCTGTGGACGTAATTTGTGTTGACGGGAAAATCGCGAGGAAAGAGAGATCCTTCGTTGCAAATCATTCCGGTGAGTTCCCGTGGTCTTTAAACATGTCTCAGCAGTATCAACCCATGTACTGCGTAGGAGTACGTCATGTTAGGTACGTACATAGTTCATAATGATATACCTACCTATATTTGGTCTCTATAAGCGCGTATATTAACGTATGCCTTGAGATTACTGGTCTTTTTATATGCATGGTATTAGTATGGACAAGATGTGCATCATCATGGAGGCTATGGAGGGAGGTACTATAAAAGTTTGTAGGCACGTCTCACTATGTGAGCAAGAGATTATTTCTTTAAGGTTCACACCTCTTCAATGATACAAAACCAATGTCCATTTTATTTCTTCTTACGAGCTCTTTATTCCCTTTTCAGCGAGCCTGTTAGGTTTCTCCCTACTATTGGATTCCATTGAGAAGCACACAAGTGAAGTATAAATTAATGAGGGATTCCGTCATTCCCTAGAATTTTGGGTGGTTACTCCGTGAAGTAATTACCGACGAGCTTCACATTTCTACCAACAATATTCAGGAGAGAGTTGCCAAGGAAAAAGTACTACGGGAACTCAAAAGCCTTTCATGATTATTATCAGGTCGTTAATTGCTGGGTATAGCCCAGGAGGGTTAAGAGTGGGAAAGACGAATTTTTTTTTACTATGCATCAAAATTCTGCTAATCCAAGTTCATTGATATTACGCGGCCACATTACATGACTTACCGCTCTTGGAAATTCTTTTTGACCATTTTAACTGCTTCCTTACATGCACGCAGGTTGTTCCAAAGTCTCCAACATCACAATGTATTGCAATGCATCTTCCTACGTATATAGGTTTACAAGTATAAGCCGAAGGATCTGGAAGTGAATTTGAGTAGCACTGAAGTTAGAATTTGTTTTTACCTTATCATTTGGTATACGCCTCCAAAAATGGTGATTGCAAGTTGTCGGAATTATAGAGCTATGAGCTTCTAGTACGCTACATCATACTTAACCAAGTCAACTGGCGCTTTTGAATTGTTGACACAACTGAGATCAGATTACTTTGGTATTTAGTCCGCCAGTTGTTTCACCTTTAAAGGTATGTCAAATGCAGCTGAGAGAGACAGCTAATTTTTTCCAGCGTCGCAACAAACAAAGATCATATGCGTTAAGGCCTGAGAACTGCGCATTCCATTCAGAATACTATTTGTTTTTAGGTACAATATATTTTTAACGTTGTCAGGTACAATACTCATACCATGTTTAAGTACTGTACATTTCCAGAATGTAACATTTTTTAAGTACAACGCTAATACATAACAAACACTATTTCGGTATTTAGGTAGAGAGTCTAATATGTGAATGAAAACTACTTGCCTTTCATGTGTTCGCTGTACACGTTTTACAACAGAAATTACGATTATGTTTCCGTTTAAAAGTAAGCTTTTTCGCCTTTTCCTCGTACTACTGCTACTTCGACGGTCCTTTCCCAAGTAATATGTAGTTCTTATAACGTATTTTTGTCGGTCGGAGAAGAAACTTTAAAAATTCGTGTTAAGGTTTATTGACTTTTGTGGACGCTAAGTAACTGGTGTACATGCTATTGTATATAGTAGAAGCAGCAGCAGTTTAAATACGAAGAGACGGATGTACATATGTAAAGAGTATTGGAGGCTGGAACGTGAGAGGATTATGAGGATACTTGAGTGAGGCGTAGGAGTAATAAAAGGAGACAAGTCAGCCAAGCATCCCAGTGTCTTGGCGTTAGCTCCTTCCCGCTTTAATCAATCTTTCCTCTCGTCGTATACACTCTTCCTCATTGAGCTTCCTAACCACTAAATATCCACCGTTACTCTAAATGCCCCACTGAATTTTACCACTTGACTTTTCACCACTTTCCCTATACTTTGCAATACAAATAATTTGATTAATGCAGACGTATAAAGTTTTGCAGAATATGGTTGAACTGAATATAATTAGCCTTAAAATGCTTTGGAATTTTTAGTTTGGTGATATAAGAATCTGACCTAATAAGAAGTGTTCGAAGAATTGTTGGTTATGCAGAAACCAACAATGTTCAAAATATGTATAAAGAAACCCAAGGGTTGGTAAATTATGTATGCAGCTCATTCTTAAATAAATAAAAGTTTGGCCTGTCACTTATTTGTTGGCATTTGAACAAGTTGAAGTAGGAGAAAAACTTATCCCTGTTTGGAGACATGAGTGAGGGGCATGCAAAGTGTATTGGCTGTTGACTAAGCCGCAGGAAGAGCAGCAACAGTACAGCTGTTCACTGCATGGTGTTGATGAAAGAAATGGCATAACCTGAGCAAATCATATTCAGATTCGACCATGCATCATCTCAGAAGACTTTGTAAGGGAAATCTGTCGACTTGCTCTGACAATTGCTTGAGAAAGTAAAGAAACTTTTGAGCTTGAAGTGTGTATAGTACATCGGAGATATGAAAGGAGTAAAGATGACAACTGCGGGACAACATGGTAGGACAAGATACATAGACCTAAGGATGTACGTAATGTAGAAATAGTAAGGTAGTCGTTTGTATCAAGTCAATTGTTGAGAGAACGCTCCTCAATCACTTATCGGAACAACTGTTTTATATACACGATACTTATGTAGTGGAAATAATGTTGAAACTTACATCTTACTACCACTACACCTCTTCTAACATCAAGATCTAGAACACTCAGCAGTACGCGCACACATATCTAACAGCAATCGGTGTGCAATTCACAAGTGGCATGTCTACATTTGTACGCATCATACATTCATTTCTTCATAGATATATTACGCGTACATATAAAACATGATACACAAGTAAGTATGTTTGCATTGCACACATAAGGACGTAAATCGAGCACTTCCCACATGTGAGCCCCAAGAACTATGCATTATAGTAGGCGAGAAAAATATATTTGACGAAGAGTTCCTTCCACTTTCTTTCCCCAAGAAACACCCAACCGCACACTTTTTCAACCAAGGAATATTGACAAAAGCGACCTTAGGGAACGACTTTCGAAGCTGACTATTACATGAATTTCAGGTTTTTTATCCCGGATACTCCTAGTATGTTACCCACTACAACTACATGCATTCAACATGACTCCGTTGTGACGTATGATACAGATGTACTAAAATGTATGGTACATAAAATGGTTTAACTATTCAAGGTATGTACGTATGTGTTATCTATGCCCATTGTATGTATGTATAAATTGACACCATATATAAAATATATAGCATTAATGTGTACTTAATGATATTTTACACATATATCAGCTCCGATTGTTTGTTATTAGTGAGATTCTTCCCCAGTTCATGCGGATTCCAATTGAAAAATAACTTGCCTGACTTATAATGCTTCTCACGTGCTTCCAAAAGAGCAGTGCATGGCAGCAATGTTATATACTTGGCTATAACTGCTGTTATTACATGTAGATATTAAAACATATGGTATACCTCTAAACGAAGGTTGTGCTGCAATGACAAACTGTAAATATTCTATGAATGTAGAAAGTAGCGCTTTGCTGGTTGTGCATACAATAAGGTAAGTATGTGCGTACATCACCCCAAAGGCAAGATAATGTCACGGAGATGCGACCCCAAAAATGTCTGCTTTCTTCCGCACCTATGAATGTAACAAGTGGGGAATGAACGCTTCCTTCGTCTCTCCTAATCCCATAAATCGACTAAAGAGCTTATGAACTCGAAAGATTATATGCCATAAATTATAGAACAAATCGATTAAGTGTATCCACTGGTAGATTTTGTCTGCAAAACATGTTGCAAAATTAATAGGCTTTCTCCATACTGATAATTTTCCCAATCCATAAACTCCCCCGTTCATTTCATTTCTCATCATTGTAAGGTTTTGCACTCTTGCACCCAGGGGACCTGAAGCTTGGACTGATGTTTCGGATTGAGTTTGAACCTGTGCAATACGGAAGTCAGTGCGCACTACTGAGACCACAACCGGGCTCTTGGCACTACAAAAAGTAAACAAAGGAAATTGTAAGAAATAAATTGAAGGGAAATTAATAAAAAAAATAGATTTCCCCATCCACACTGAAGATTAATATAAAAGTTTTATAATACCATTACTGAATTTTATGAGCTTCATTCTGTGGAGTTCTGGAAAATAAAAAAAGGTGACCATACTCTCATCGTTTAATTTGAAAATATATCCGCATGTTTGGACTCAAGTGTACACGCTTGTATCCTAACTGGAAACAAACAAGTTCCGCTAGATTAAAAGCTAGATTGAATTACACATATTTCCCTAAAGTCGCTGGCCTGGCCTCCATTGGTGTAGCCTAATAGTAGATAATTTGATATAAAAGTTGTGTATATCTACTTGTAAAAGTTTTATACTTTACATCCAACTAGTCCTGTCTGTAATACACATATGCGATCAAGCTGTGAACATACAGATATCATTGGGTCTGCAATCATACAATACATACAATAGCCATGTGCACTTGCATTCTCTTTCTACACCGAAGTTTCTCTCATTCTTAAAACAGTTAAAGCTGACGGATAGAAACTGTAAGTATGCAATGACACGATCGAAAGTTCGTCAATGGCATTTTTATTATTATTTACTTGAGATAAAAACTCATTCCTATACTTCTTTTAGACTTCTTTAATAGGTTTCTTTGCCGAAAATTGCTGACTTGCTCCTCCATCTGGTTCAAATCATATGGTCTTCCCCAGCTAATCTAATATACACTCAGGCTCGCTTTCTTTATGATAATGACGTTATTTTATTCTGTAAAAGTATCCCAAATACTCTGGTATATGAAAATTCTCAGAGAATCAACTGTCGTCAACTTTTTGTACTTCAGCTGTGATAAAAGTTCCCTTATGTAAAGAAGAGAAAGCCCTCCCGTTTGCTTCCGTCAAAAAAGATGGGAAATGATATACGATTTTTACTATTTCCTACACTAAAACAATAATAATTATAATAATCGTAACAGCTGAACTGAAGACAGTTCGAGAAACTACATTAATTAATTCAAAACTATCATTACCAAGTAACGTTTTGTGCTTATCAAAATATTGGGGAGTTTGTACATTATCCCGTTATATGTACATACTGTGTACGCCGGGGTATGTAAGTATATAGATACATGTAATGCACATTGAAAACACTTATCAGTAGATATGGGACGGCCAGCAGCAATACAATATGCAAGGCACATCAGCTATATGGGGAGCACACCAAAGTTAATGAACGACGTGAAAGGTGAAAATTGCATACGAGTTTATGGTTTAAATCCTCGTTTAGAGAAATGGTCGACGAGATTTTGCCCGCGTCCATACAACTATTACTACTAACTACTAAAAAATGCCGTACTTCGTGCAAATGAGACAATTTTCCATCAGGAATTTACCCATAGGTTTTATTCCAAGTTCACTAAGAGTACTCTAAAATGAAGATCAAATGTTGTGGAGAGCACATAAGCATAGATATATATATATAATATAATGTATATATTTCGTGTTGATCCCAATTCTCTGATACAACATTGTAGAATCAGACAAGTATGACCAATGGACACAGAGAGGAAGCATAAGCGACCAGTGGCGCCGAGACATTCCAATAGTAACCGAACTCTGTGTTGTTTTTAGTTGCTGTACTTAGAATTCCAAAGACTTCCAACTCATAAAGTAGTGATAGAGTATTATATCTATTATATTATTAATGTAGGTATATATTATAATACGGCAATACATACAATCTAAATGCACAAACAATCCCCTCAATTACACCCCGTATTCCAATCCTGATATTTCGGTGTATACCTGAGGAAAATCGTTTAGACAGCCCATATGAAGCAACAGGGTATCATTTTGTCAGCCGGTGATGCACCTTCTTTCCTTGCAAGTTCGCTATCCAATTTTCTTGTCAGTTGGAGATACTGTCTGATACGAGCTTATCACGCCACTCCAGCACTCCACCCATGGATATTTGAATATATTGTTTATACTTGTCCAAATATCCTTTAGTTTTTCAGCAAACATAATAGTCTAAGGCACTACTGCTGAATGACTGCAAGGAGAAAGAGAAAGTTTTGACATTTGTCTACCTATGTTCTTTCCGTTCTGAGAGGAGGCAACATTTCAGGCATACCTTACGCTAATGTTTTACAACTTGGATGATAACCCCAGGCCTTGCACTATAGTTTTCCGGCACTCCACTTACTGATATCAATGGAATTTCTTGTTCTCAATCCACTGGTACGAACATTACAGGAATTCCCAAATAATCTTGCTCACATGTATTGGAATACATGCCAATACGTGTGGCACTATAGGAAGTGGCACTGCAAAGTACAAGGAACTGTGGATGTACGTGTGCACTTTTGTGGATAGGTAGCCTAGCAAAGACGACTTTTACAGGACGTGTCATTGCGAACTGTGTTGGAAAGGGAGAAAACATTGTAAAGGTTATAAGGGAACTACAGAACATTGCGAAGGACTTACGGAAAGCAAATAACATTGCAAAGAGCATAAGAGAAGCACAGAGTATTGCAATGAGAGAAGTACTGACAATCGCCAAGGATTTAAGTGAAGCATGGAACACGGTAAAGGATGCAAAGGAAGTAAAGATTACTGCAAGCAATGGATATTGCATTTGGTTTTCAGCGAATTGTCTAAAAATTTATAGGAATGAGACGAAATTTTATTTCAAGGACCAGGAAATTTATTTTATTTCTTCAATTATTATTCTTGACGGGTTTATCTACTTTAAGAAGATACATTACTTACTATCCTCTTTTAAGACTATACGTTTAATACTCTACTCGCTTATGACGTTCTTTTCAAATCTATTAGACGCCCGAAGCTATTGTATAATAACAGGCAAAAGGCAATGCACACAATTTAAGCTTTTTTCCGAGAACTTTTATTTAAGAATAAGATTTTGAAAAACTGAGATAGAATTTTAAGGAAAACTTCAAAAAAAATATGCTTATCCATCGTGTAAATATCATACGGTAAAGGCCGCAATCGATTTCTTTATCAACCAGAAACTTACAGGTTCTTCATGTTTCGCGTTTGTCAAGTCCTCGTTCCGTGTATAGTTTTGTGCCAAATAAAATATTCTTTTTGTGCGTATCTCTAAAACCAGGCTTACAATATTTTTTGGTGAATCTACAAGATTTCCTTTAGCTATAGTTCCCCAAACTCTTTATTCTCTTCGTGTCTGAATACAATTTATCTGCTTGCATTCATTTTCTCCGAACTCACCAACTTACATGCTGAGCTTCTAATAACATCTTCGATAAATAATCGTGGATGAAAATCACGCCGAAGATAAGACTTGTTGTTCTTGACTCATCAAGTTGGACTTCCTATCTCCCATCACCTCCTTGTAGCTGCACTGCATCGTAAATAACGCTAGAACTCGATAGTCAATATGTTCTGTATATAGAATAAAATTACACACAAAACATGTCTGACATCTCGTTACCTATGTTAAGGTTTTCCCTGACACTTTCATCCCAGCTTTACAGATAGTCCCAATAGACTGAAGCTTCAAAGAAATAGGGCAACCTTCCCTGAAATGAGTTTTAATTTCGTACTGAATTTTTTAGACCTTATTGTTACAATGACGAGACATAAATATAGAATATATCGATAGTAGAATATCAAAATTGGCACGCAATAGAAAACTGGCTATAGACCTTTGCTAAGCAACTGCAATTATCTAGATTTATTTATGGACCAGCAGGCCCATGCAGCAATTTTTCTTCTGTTTGAAGATGGCAGCGACATTCACCGAAGTTGTTTCTACTGTACACTTTCACTAAATTGAAAGTTTTGGGGGTGAGTTACCGCTTTGAAGTAGATAGCTACTGTATAACAGGTAATATAACCTACGTAACTGCATTACTGCATCTCTTTTATGTATTTGGTCATAGGTAGTATTATCATGAGTAGGATGATAGTTTGAATAAACCCAATATTTGTATTCATTTTGTCGTCATGATATAATTCTCGGACGACATCTTACCATCATTTTTTTCGTTTTGAAGCCTTTATTATTGTAATCAAGACTAGATTACATGGATTTGCTTCTCGATAAACGCCCCACTTGCATATTCGACCTATGTATCTGGGGATATTGATCGGGCGACAGTTGCTTCGGTTATGGGTGTATTCTTCTCTGGCTAATACCAGGTATTATAAAGCAGTGGTATTGCTATGCATGTTTAGTTTGCAGTTTCACCATCTATACTGTGTATTATTTGTTTTGCTTTTTTTTAACTCTGCAGTATTATCACATATAATACATACTTCGTAGTATTATTTACAATGATTTGATGCTATGTATATTTGCCATCCATTATTAATCTACATTTTTTGTCCTGCATCATTATCAAACGTATTGTAGGGGCAGGTTTGCTGTAATGATCCTATTCCATTCGGGATTTCTTATGCATTCAGAAGTCTGCTATCCCCAGAATAATTCCTGTAACGATTCCTGTGAATAAGGAGTTTCCTCAGAAAAAAGTTGTATGCATATGAATATCAATCTGTTCCTAATAAGTCTGCTGTCAGTGCTTTCACTCCGCATGTAGATGTAGATATGTATTCGCTCCAACAATTTCACAGGGGGGAGGAACATGGAAAAACGTCAATAACCTTCAGCAGATGCGATGTCCAAAGGTTAAAGAGCAGTAGCTCGAACAAAAACCTTAAAAGACCCATATGCTTATTGGAATTTCCAGAACCTTTGGATGTATAAAAACGCAGGACGGGTATGTTTAAGCTTTGATAACTTCTAGGAACTTGGACAGCCGAGAAACAGGCGGACTGATGCATGTAAGTTTAAATTGGTCCGTGCGTTTGACTCTGTTTAAGACTGTTTCCTCAATTTGAATGTGTTGGAGCTCGCTTTTGCTCAGTTTAAGTATGCTTACAGTACTTTTTTGCTTAAATTGTTTAAGCTGTGTCACTTTTCAATTGGAATCTACAATGATATTTCTCCTCAACTTAAATGTTTAAGCATGTTTTCTCTCAATTTACATATGTTTATAAGCTTTTGTCAATTTGAATATTTAGACTTGAGAACTATCTTCCTGAAAATGAATAAATAAAGAGTGACTGAACATAACTATGAAATTTTTGGAGATGGAAATTGAGGTAGTGATAGGATTTGCGTAAATGAAGCGCTAAGGCAATTGAAGAATTCCCACTTGCTCACTTCTGCGTGTAAATATTCATGGGACGTGTATGTATGTGTACGTAGAAGGGCAAAAAATACAATTTTTATAGATATGTGAAGACGCTCCAGACAGAATGCATTTTAAAGAAGCCTCATCTAGCGAAGTTTACATCGTTGGAAAAATTTGAGGAAGATGTGATGAAATGCAAAAAACGGCATGACAAATGCGAAGAAAATGACATACTGAAATATCTGAGATTTTTAGTCTTCCGGGATATGCCACGGGATAAATTTATTGGTTGTATAAATCTCTATATTTTACGCCATACGATTTTACTGAATCTCTGGATTCTGTCCCCAATAATGCCAGCTGTCGTGTGTGCAGTGCGTAAATTGTCTCTCACTCTGTGAGGTAAGTGCCGATTCTGCCTCCTGCACGCCCAAAATATACTGACCTTATCAATCAATGTGGATATTTTTGAACCATTTGTATCAGTTGAGTACATATATAGTGTACACATATTATATTAATAGATCTATAACGTGTTCGTTTCTAAGTATGACCTTGATATATTAGCTAGTTCAGTAGTCACAAAAGAAGTTATAGGTCCTTATCGATTCAAAAACATACTGGCTTAATTTTTTGTTGGATGAAATAAATTACAGGCTTGTTGTTAGGCTCATTGATTCGAGCACATTTGCATTAATCTAGCTATCTCTTAATATATTTGACAAATTTCCAAGCGATTTGACTGAAACCGGTACTACTTATTACACAAACCAAACCATTGTTGTAATCTTAGTCAATTGGTGTATTATTTGCAATAGTTTTTGCTTTTATGTATGTACAAATGTACATGTGGTCATTTTATATTTTTTGAAAATGTTTATAAAATTGCTGCCGGAATCAACAATGTGGTGTAATTTGTGATGGATCATCAATCGTACGTAGGCAAGAAATTGCGATGTGACGGCAAATTCGTTTGAATGCTGGTTTGTGCATTCTTATACAAAGTGGGAAGGCTTAGAGAGGATTCCGGATAAAACTGAATTTCTAAGCGATATTCGCAAATTTCCATGACATGCCTTGTGTAAATGAGTTTTAAAATAGGTCCAAATTTATATACCCTAATCCACTTAAATCCATCACAGAGTGGGTTTTCGAGTATCAGACGACAATAGAAGAACAATTTGTTCACCATTGCTTAAAATCTGTATAAATTTTATCCAACTCATGCATAACATGATTTCCTCGTGTAATTTGAGTCTTATTCTTATACTATGAAGGAAACTTCCTCTTTATTCATCAAGTCCTCGTAAGAAAAAAACACTACTACTGCATGACATAGGGCTGTCGAGATAAAACAGAGCCGGGTGAAACGACTTTTAAGACAACTTAACAAGTTCCGTCTGACTTGTCGCCTATACGTGGAAGAGCGTTTGACATCCTTGCATAACATTCACACAGTCTAGCTGGTCTTAGATGTCTTTTCAACGACTGACACATATCAATACAAGCAATAAGTAGCAGTTACTGTATAGAGTATACTATAAGTACTATAAGTACTATAAGTATGTGGGTTTTGGCTGATGAATAGGAGACAAATAAAAACCCTTAGATCAGCTCTTTTCTCTTTTTCATTTGCTATCTTAACATTTTCTTGGAGAAATACATATATATACTTATAACTTATAAGTACAATAGGGTTTAATTTATTGAAAACCATTTCCATGACTTTACACTCTTCTCTAATGGATTAATCATGGCGTTTTACATCCAAAAGCATTCTACTTTTGGTATTGGTGAGTTTACTTTCTCTCGCTTTCTCTATCACACACACGTGCATTCACATACCCACATTAATCAACTCTGCCATGTACTTAATCCATATACCTTAAAATCCAGTTTTGAGCAGATGAACACGTAAGCACACAGTCATGAAGTACTTTTATGGGTAAGGAATTGTGGTGCAGGGAAAGTTGCTTCAGGTTTTTGAGTAATCAAGTCTGTCTCGATATTTTAAAATGTCAAAGCATCAGTATATTTTCTCATTTTCATTACTTCAAGCAAATCTTTGATGGCAGGAAATGGCGTTGCTTCTACTGCCCCTTTTTTAATTAAAACGTAATCTACCATAATCAAGCCTCTAGCCTGTGTTACTGTTCCACGAATTGGCACAAACTTTGCACAGATACTGCAGCAGTTGCCTTCTATAGAGGTGAATCGTCAAACTTTTAACAAATCGTGTGCCTCGAACCCTAATATCAGAGGATTTCAATTATGTTCTGGAACAAATAATGTAACAACAAGGTTACGATTCCCCAACAGCCGATTCTGAAGCAACAAGGACGGAAACGCTTCAACAACGGGAATCATAGGAATTATTTGCCAACAACCAGATCAGAATGATCCTCCAACAAGTTTCCCCATGTTTGTGGGAATAGAACCTCTAAAGAAAGAAGCACAGGTTATTTTTCATATCCTCGGGGTTGTTAGTTTCAAGAATTTCGACAACCAATGTAAACATAAACCGTACTGGGTCACATGACTATTGAGAGTCGTCCATCTCACAAAGAGTTGCACCATAATGATTTGAATAAATAGCTATTTATCCAGCTTTGTGCTCCTCCATCCTTGCAGCGCACAGCCCACGCCTCGTCTGCCAATAGCTATTTTCCTTATATGTTAATGTCCACATTAAAATTCACCCAGGAGTAGGTAATCAAGGCTGAAAATTGCAGAGTGGTTCATTAAAAATCAATGTGCACAGAGTCAGCGTCGCATTAATTGTTACGTCTTACATTCCCTCTCCACACCAAATGATTCTTGGTTTTTGTTTTATGAACTGCTTTACCTGTGTAAGGTTTTATAAGTGCTGGCTTTATATCATCAGTATACGCACTATAATAACTACTAAACACTGAATATTATCTGGGTAAAATACACGTTTTTACATAACAAAATCCTCCTTGTTCCACAGCAGCACCATCATCCAAACCCCATTGAAAGCTAGAAATCACATCCGCTTAGGTGCACAAAACCTCATCTGCACCTCCTAAATGTTCCTCTTGTGTGGATGTGTATTGTGTGTTTTAGCATCTTGTCGATGCCTACACTGTACAAATACTACAAATTCCTTGCTCATTCTGTGTGTATGGTGATATGCATGTATACCTAATGGGCTACCATGAAAATCTCGGTGCTATGAGAACCCTCGTTTTGGTCTTTCTTCCTTCCTTCCACCTTTGAAAGCCTCGTGCCGTAAGAGTGACTAAAGCATATTTATAAGACAAGCCAGATCATTGTTTCTTTCACGACAAGAGTAACCTCATGATAATAATCATAAACATTTGGAGCCGCTACTTAAGCGAAGAGCGCCTACACTTGCTATATCTTGTACACTAGCATAGGCAGTGATCACAGGTACGGCGATAAAGGCGACAAAGAAAATCCGGAGCCTAACTGCAGTATTGTGCGGGACCTGACGGTGTTGCAAGTAGGCAGTCATTACCGTTTTAATCTCGTCAAAAATCTCAGAGATGAGTTTGTTTTCATTTACAATTGCGAATACACTTCTTGCTTCTGGTATTTGCAATAGAGAAGAATCCTATAATGCTTATGATAATTTTGTTGTGCAGAAAACTGCATGTTGTCGTGTTGTTGAAAGAACAATATTGTTGAGTTTAAATTAATTTTTTTTGTTTACTATCAATATCTTTTCTTCAGGGAGTTTTTATTGATGATAGAATAATAATAATCTGCTTCAGTTTCCCACAGAAAATTGATTGACATCTAGAATGCTTAAATTCATTGGATACAAAATGTTTACAAATTTGTCGTTGTTGCCTCAAATGGTATTAAGCCAAGCGAATTAATTTTATCTTTTTTGTCAGTAAATGTGTTGTCTAGTTTTTTATATGAATTTTTCTATTACACAACGATACAATGAGAAACAAGACGGCGAGTGACAGGAAGGGAGTTTGTATGCCTAAAGCGAAGACTTTGATAACATCGACAAATAACCAGAGCAACCCTGGCTGCTTAATAAGAGGTTGGTGCGTTAGTGATACGATATACTTGCAGTAGCTTGTCATATCCTCTTAGTAAAAAATATACTTGTCTCACATTCCCTCACCTCTCGGCAGGTACATCTCGACTTCAAACAAAGAATTCAATAGCATTTACTTAAGTGAGAATATTTCTTCCATGCTTTCCCATACCCCGCATACTTTTTAATGGCACACAAGGCTATGGAGAAAGTAATATCTTTTCACACAGTGTAGGTCGGTAATAAGTATTATGGAGGAGATGCAAAGGTTCATTCATTCCCTGATTCCCTGTACAGATTCTTTGTTGTTCTATGGTACAAAATGTTGTTTCCTACAATTCCTCATTTTGTTAGGCTCTTTAGCATATTCTCTCGTTCTGTATAAAATATTCTTTTTTAAGTATAGAATATACTCCTTTGTGTGTGTACACTATTTTTGTTTTTTAAATACAAAATGCTCGCTCAACACGCAGTATACATATATCTCTTCCATAAAAAAATTAGTTTTCGTTGGTATGGAATCTCATATGAGACTGATGATGCTTAGAAGAGCATGTAACTTGAGCTGTTTTATGATGTGAAAGCCCAAGACACTTTTGCCTGTCCTACCGTTCTTTTCTTCTTATTCTTGCTATTCTTATCACTTATCAGCATCCCGGAGGACGTCTCTGCTTTCAATTAATTTTTCAATCTCTCCTCTGTTTCCTGGAAATGTACCTTCCCCAAGTATGCATGAATGATGAAGGTCTCCTGAGTGATGTTTCATTCCATCACAAATTGAACATCGTGACGCTTTTAATTATCATGTTTGTTGACAAATCAATAATACTTCTTGTATGTCTTCGAGAATCATCAGCATTGAATGTATGTCCAAATGGAATGCCCGTAGCTCAATTTTATTATTCTCCATCCCAGCATTATAGAATTTCTTTACAAGATCTGCTCTTGACGAAGAAATTGTATGAATAAGCTGCTCTGTAAAGCTTCACTCCAAAAATTTTCTTTCCATTATCATGTACTCTTTCGTTTGCACATGTGCTCAAGGTTTGTGAACACTATGGTTTTTGCAGGAGGTCAGTGCAAGATGGATGGGAAATCATCCCCGTGAAATTAAGTTGATTCAAAAGCTAATACGATATGATTTAAGTGATGTCAGGTAACATCGTGTCAATGAGACATGTTTATAAAGGGCTGTGTGTAAGTAGCTATTGTGAGGTTGTCTCACCACAGGTTATTCATGGAGAGATTGTGGCTGTTCGCCGTACACTTGTGACTTCTGAAAGGAAAGTATACACAACCATGGGCAAGGTAAGTTATTGAGTGAGTTGTTATTGTAGAGTGCAATCAAAAGGCTATTTTATTACAGGACAGGACATGGGGATCTATTTTTCCTTTTCATTTCTTCCTTGGCACGCACCTTGTTTTCTCTCTTGGAAGGATGTACACAATGTACCGTCAGAAGTGTGGCAGAGACTCTGGAATGTTTTCATCGCGATGTTCGACCACCACCGTGGGGATCTCCGGAGCTTCTGCTGTTGCAGCTTGTGTTCTTATACATAATATTCCTCGTATTTTATATGAAAGTTCATATCCGACCCCATGACAGTATGCCATATTTGTAGTACTAGTATGCTCAGACACCGTCATGGTTCACCGTCTTCCTGCCTCCTTGCCTTGAGTCCTTTCTTCAGAACGCCCGCATTCAAGAGTCCTATTTACTTTAATAGCAGCAATAATAATAATTGTAATGTACTGAGAAGTTTCTATTCATTACAAATTTTCTTTTATTTCATTTTTATTGCAGCTCCGACAAAAAACCCAGGACTTGCCGAACTTCACTAGATACGAACTTTTTTTGTGCTTGTGCAATGCTATACCTTGCTTGAGTATATAATTAATATATTCTGTGACGATACGAATTCTGCATTTTGTTACGGTTTTGGTGTGGATCAGTTTATGACCGTCGTTACATATATATACTGTTTGTTACAGTTTTAAAAGAGCGTTTTTTTTGCTGACAGCCGACATAATTTTGCAAAAGGAGCTTTTACAGCTTATAAATTGTATTCAAATTTATTTAATTTTAGCAAATCCTTCTTGCAGATGTTCCCGTAGGTACACTCATAGCTGAAAAGGGTATTAATAATATATCTAAGCCGATCTCGCCTGTGGCTCTTTTCCTTAGGTTTTCTCAGCGAGCTTTTCACTTCGAGCCGTTGTTTGTTGTGTCTTCCGATGTTTAATGCCAGACGTGAATATAGACAGGAGCATTTTCTCGTGTCATTCCAGTTACCAGCTTATGTATGCCCATATAATTTTATTTTTTTAAACTGATGTGTACTGGTCGTTTCTACCAACGACTTTTACTCTAATAAGCGAAAACACAAATATGAATTCCAAGGAAATCCTTTTCTCTCCGGGTAATTTTCACTTCGTGAAGTTTATTAGATTTTGCATTAGTAAAACCTTTATTAGTACCTTTTATGGTAATGCTTTTACTCGAAGTTCTAAAATATTAGATATACGGTTCTAATTCGCCTCATGTAAGCTTCACATACGCTCCGACAAAAGACCTTTAGAGTGCTTTCAATTGTACTAATGCTCATGAATAATCTAGTAAATAGGTTCCTTACAATAAAGAAAATACATTCAATGTTTGCCGGGCGTATTATCGGGCGGAGGAGAGATAGGCAGGTCAAATCCTGTTTTCTTTTGTGTCATGCATTTCCTTAGGGATTGTTCCATGTATGGATGAAAAGTATCCTCCTTCCTTTTACTATTTCCTTTAGTGATTACGACTGTCTCCTTCGCTAATGCGTAGGTATAAGATGTGAGTGTGTTATCTATTACGTGATGAGCTTAGGGTATTACACTCTTCGAGATGTCTCTCAGCTGGACTTTTCTCCGGAATTTTTGGTGAGTTTCCCTTCCCTTTGATCATGTAATGTGAACTGCAAAAGGAATATGGAAGGAATATTATGAATATGAATGACGACATCGCATTGTGATAATTATAAGTCAAATGTTGCTAAGCTCATAAGACAAATACAGGGTTGTCTTTATTGGTCACCAATGCGGGAACATACATTTCCCGCAAAAATTAATACGTAAAAACTTTGCTCGAAGTTGGGTTTCCAGCGTAAGAAATTGTACCTTTAGAGTGCATACATGTTTGTTTAAATGTAATAATTATAGATGCCTATAAATGAACATAAAAATATCATGACAAAATTGAACACATTGTAGTAATAATATTTGCATTGAAAATTCATTAAATCACATTTAATTTTCATTCATAAATATTGCGTGTGTGCATTTATTATTAGAATTTGTACCATCACCCCGTAATTTCATTGTAAAGATTTAAGACCTACTGAACAACAACTGAGGCTACATACATTGCAAAATTACGCATCTTTGTGTGTACACTAGTATAAAAGTAACACATACATAACTACATCCAAGTACACTGAAGGTTAGCCTAAATATACGAGCTCTTATTTGAGACAACTTTAAAAATAACTCAAAACCACCGGCCGGATTTAATAACTTGCATGGTCAGAGAAATGACAAATGTTCATAGAGTGATCGTACAAGTCTTAATAAGAGATTTTGTGATGGTCGTTTGATAGAAGAAAAATGACTTGCACCATTTCTAAACCATCGTCTTTTTTCAAGTATTAGTCTATAGAAAGTCACTGAAACAAAGTTTAAATACGGCTATAAAAAGTTACGAAGCACACACGTGTCTACATAATAAACTACTATGCATATATGAACATTTCGACTTTAAAAGCATCTATCTCCTTCCGATTGTTAGACAAATCTCGGAATCATCATCCCTGCACTGGAGCCTTGTGTATATGTCTAAGAACTTCCATGCGAAAATGGCAATACCATAGTTTACATATACCTATACAAGGAGATGAAGGGAACGAAAAATAAAGATGAAAAGACTCAAGAGAGAAGTTCTGTGAATTTTTATTTCTTTTAGCAGGCTTCAGCCGATCATATTTCTAAGAGCCCCTGGAGTGAATTCTAGGAGTTAGTTATATGAAAAAATAAGGAAGAAAATAGCTGAGATTTCCTTGAGGCTTACAACACTTTAATATATGTAGGTACATATTTTTATATATTCATTTTCGTTAAATTATATGTTACACTCTACATGTTACGTACGTTGTTCTTTATTTAACTAGTTTTGCCGCCTTATTGACTTGTCTCACATATCAAGTAATAATAAAGCATTAACGAAGTTTACATTTGCCATTTCCAGGAAGCACAAATCTGGACAGAAATGTCAGGGAAACTAAATGATTTGAATATTTTGATTACTGCATTTCACAATATGTCAGATGATATTTGCATAAAGTGCATAAGTATAAAGGACAGGAGACGGAACTGTGGGAAGAAAACAAACACCCAGGGAAATCACATTTTAAAAAGTGGCGGACATATTTGGAATTTTCTCCCTTTCCTTGCACCACAGTTTTCACCAACTATTCTTTCAACAAGATGAAGCAAATTGTTTCACTTTTGCTGTCTACCGTAGACTCTCTTGTCTACTTCCTATTCCAACTTCATATTATTATGTACCTCAAGTAACTGCCTAGAAATGTTGCACAAGATGGTAAAGCCGGGCAATGAGAAGCAGGAGAAGGAGGGCTGGGTGAAGATAAATCCGAAGATGCCGTAGCTTCTAAAGAGTGTTCAGTAACTGAATAAACTTGATAATAAAAGGTGTAGCTTCAATACATAAATACTTTTGTGTAGAGGTATAGCAGAGGCGACGGCGCTTATAAAGATTGGAACTCATTTCGCAAGATTTTTATGCCTGGCTGCACCGCCGGTCTTGCCGCAACTTCTTTTTCTATTCCTCCACGAATGCCGCAACAACCGTGGCTACTATTTGTGAAGACTTTCTGAATTCTTTATGGGTGAGGATCAGACGACTTCCGTTGTTGTACATTACAAATAAGATGGTTTTAGCTTAAGCCACGCCGTGAAGGCGACACATATAAGTCCAACTGTAAATTTTTACCCCACAGTTCTACATAGACACTTCTGCCGACGTATTCCGCTGATGCAATCACTCTCATTGTATTCCATGTATATCCAATTTCTAAACTTGCTATAGACAAAACTCAATTTCACAGCTTATAATGTATAACAACCGTGGTTTTACTATTTTAAATACTTTCAAGGACCGATTTCCTGTAAATCTAGCTCTCCAATTTTGGAATGTCCGGAGAAATATTGCCAGGGCACTGTTCCGCATAAAATCATCTCGTCATGACTCGTGTTATAGCATATAATTTACTTGGTGTTGCTGTAGTCATGATGTTCATGTGTTTAATGAAATTGTTTATTATGAAAAATATTGTATATGCTAAATTGAAATATTAATAGTGGATGCAAAGTGTTTAAAATGGCATTCACTCTTCAACGACGTGCAACGGTGAGGGAAAGTTACTGAGCAAAGCAAAGGCTCTGTTGGAAAACGGGGAAAAAATTTAAAATTAAAAGTTTAAAGCTGCACATAAAGGTGCTGGTCCTTCAGCAAAACATTATTTTGGCGAATAGTGAAGTATAAAACCATAAAAACTCGTGCTTGCTCTTAAATATATTTAAAAGAGTTGATTTTAGAATCGAATATACTTTAATAGTGTTACTAAAAACTCCGATTGCAATACAAGATTGCTTTTAAATCATTAATTGTCAACTTGTTATTATAATTGAAGGTATTTGTCATGCTTGATTTTGGATCTGAACTTGTTCGGGTAAACTGTATGACTGATCATATTAGCAAGTCTTGATTTTAAACATATTTTCCGAAATGTTTTAGGATAAAATAAATTATAAAAACATATTTTTCACTTGAAGTTAAAAATAATTGATTAGAATAATTATCTTTAATTTTTCTTTATTATTAACTGCTTTTATATAGGTAGTAATAAAATTATGTTTGATTTAGACGATTTAGACCTAAACATACATTCTGTTGAAATGTGATTCATCATGTCAGAGCTTACCCACTGAGCTCGGTTCCCTATATTGCGAACTAAATACTAAGTACAGTTAAACACGTTCCTCAAGCCCATGCATTAAATAAGCTTTCGAGAACCCTTCTTGGGTAGAAAGTATTCAGAAAAACAAAATCTCACACTTTTATATGCCTCCGAAGCCAAATCCCATGGTCAAATGACAATCGATAGACATTTCCCTAAACCAGCAATATGATCTTGTGTAGTCGACTGCCTTTTGACTCATAACACGGTCTAGCGATTGTGTAACTCTAGGAAAGGAGACCATTAAAGACAGACTGTTTGCTGCTTGAGCTATAAGAATATTCCAATCTTCCGCGATTCCAGCCACAGTTATAACACTTTTAGAATTCTTGTGGCGGTGAGTAACTATAAGAAATCTGTTATTTTTCTCCACAAAGAGTGCACAGCAATATACTTAAGTTGTGATATAAGCCAAAGCAAGGAAGTCTGGAGAAGGGAGAATCATAATGCACATGTACATATGAATCGACGATAATCGTGTAGCAGCGAAGTCATGTACATGTATGTATGACACAGAATAATCCATTTTGGAAAATGTTCCTCTTGTAATGCTCAACCACCGCTTTCCCTCATATTCGGATCTGAATCACAAATTTTCAAAAGTCAACAGAGAACTCAAATGTATTTTTCTTTTCTTTCCTATCCTCTCTCATAACATCCTTATCTAAGGAATGAAAGTATAAGGTATCTCTTCCCTCAAGAACTGGTTACATTTTCAAAGAAGCAAAAGTTGAAGTTTAGCATTCATTTATCTTGTCATATATATACAAAAGTCATAGACATGACTGAGGAAGGGCTTAAGTATATGAAGTTTCCTAGTAAACATCTTATTTTAGTCATTCGACTGCCTCTGTTGAAGAGTCTTTCCAAATTCTGGTTCAGATTACGATTTTTTCCTACTGATTATAAAGCAACGGTACATGTATAATGCTGACTTGTGAACCTCCTTTGCAATTTTGTAACCCGAATACCCGAACAAGTCCCAGCACAAGAAATTGTAAATAGAGTCCCTAGTTTATTTTTCATATTCCAAGATTCTATGAAGTGACAAGTTTTGCCTTTCAATCCTTTCTATCTCTTCAGATTGTTTCCATTGTCTGGTGGTTTCAAGTGCATCTGTAAACTCCCAAGATAGAATCGACTGTTGTGACAGCATCAAGCCTAACGTCTGCTGTGTTTTTATATAGTCCAACAGATTACCAGATCGACTACAGGGCAAATAGTATTTCTTTTTAAAGATTCATATTTTCAACAGTAAATTTCTTTCCCCAGAACAGCAGAGTAAATTTTAGCTACAACACCAATTTTCAGATTGCGTTGATAATAATGGAAATAGGACTCCAGCTCGACAGCAAGTTGGAAAATTTAATTTTATCGATTGCATTAAGAGCAAATTTAATATGATGTAGCTGCATGTGTAAGTCATATGTGACTTGATGAAATGAGTGAGCTTTTCATAAGAGATTAGTTGCCAATCTGAAGAAATCTGTTGTTTGCTTACCAATACTTTACATGTATGTACACTGTGTGCAATCAAGATGGGCATGGGATTTAAGGATTAAGTTGATAAACTGCGTACCGCTAATGAATTTATCCAAGAATATCAAATTGAATTAGGCGTAGTTAATGTATGCGTGAAGGCCGGCTTTTTAACGGTTTTTCAAATCTGCACTAAGGTGACTGAGCAACTATTGAGTTTCACGGGAATCCTTCGTGTACGTGATGGCGTGTAAGGTGAATTCATCTAGATTAGTGGAAGCTTCGAGGTATAGGTTGTCTTATATCTATCGTGGATTATTGCTGCTGCTGAAGCTGGCTGACATGTAAACTACATAACTTTATGTAATACACATATATATATATATATGTATATATATCTATATATCTTTTTGAGCCTGCTGGTGTATTTACAGATTTGAGCGTTATGCAAAGAGGAAGTTTGAGCAAAAGCTACGAATACTTAAAGGTTATCTGGAGTTTGCTCCGGGCTTGAATCCAAAACTTCATTGTGTTTACACGCCTGTACTACTTCACAGTACGTATGCATGGAAGGTTTTAGATTCTAAAGTTGAATTTAATATTATACAATAACAGTACACAAGTCTAGCATTCGAGTATTCAGGCTGGGCTCAATAAAGTTGTTGTCTCGAAATTGCAAGCTATATCGGGTTTTGGGCTGGGTGAGATATTTCTCAAGAGGACAATTGCACAGGTGTGAGGATAAAACTTGCAATCCTATATTGTTGTGGGGAAGATGAGGTTTCGGGTATACTAGTCCCAACATAAAATTAAAAGTATATGAGCAAATTGGGACGGAAATTAGATTTCCTAAAATAATTTCTTCCTTTGAAGTTCCAGCGCTGGAGGAAATTATAAAAGGAAATTAATTTATAGCCCTTGTGTCTGCATTTATATTCTGAGAATTGAAAAGGGTGGTAAAGTTCCTGAATTTCCACGAAAGATTTGGTGATTGAATGATACTGACTATTGAGGAATAAGTGTGAGAGAGTGGGAAATAAGGGAGTGGGTGAGTGAGAGATAAATTAGGGAATGAGTGAGAAGTAAGCGAATAAGTGGGATATAAGGGGCGAGTAAATGAGAGTTAAGTGAATAAATGAGAACTAAGAGAATGAGTGTGGAATAAGGCAATAAATGAGAAATGTAGACGAGTCGGTGAGAAATAAGGGTGTGAGTGAGAACAAGCACTAAACGAATGAGAGTAAATTAAGGCAGTGCAAAAAAGAATCCGCTATAACGAAAAAACTTTTCCATCAAATCAATTTTGACTATAAGGCGTTAATTAAACTGACGACACACATCATTGGAGCTTATGATAAAATAATTTATTAATTGCTTTAATTACTATACAGGGTAGAGTGAACTTGTGAATGTGAACACGAGCCAACTGCAGACACGGAACAGAGGCCGACCACACACACATAAGTTCTTGCTTTGCAATTATTCTACGGGTAAATAAACAAGAACAGAGCAAGTCAATTGAGCCTCACAAGAATGAATCCTTACTATCTTTACCTAGCTGGAATGTGGCTCAAACAACAAGAATTTTGCATTAGGGAAGCTTGAATAATCATGCTTTAGATGGAGAAAGTTTTAGTTTCTCGCTTTCCCTCCCGGACTCCCGTACCCCATTCCTTTATTCTCATGCCGTTACCTTTTCCTCGTCCTGATAACAATTAGCAAATTGAAATGTTTTTTCTATCACCCTGAGTTGCCCTACGAAAAACTTATCGCCATTTAGGATATGAAAGTTGACACCCAAATTTATTGTTGAATGAAACCCAATGACATTACAATACTTTGCAAATTGTAAGTGGAATTTCTAATTTTTTTTTTATCTCAATCTCTACAATGCACACCCACAAATGTCTTTTCTAATGAATTAAGTCATGCATAATTCAAAAGGAATTCCGTTTTTATATGGCATATTAGCACGTGCAGTATGTTCTATACTTGACTAAGCAAGGGGTACTCTCGAATTTATAATTACGAAAGTATACATGCATAACAAACTATTCTTTCAAGGTCACGCCTAATTATTCCTCACCTTCCTGGACACTATACGCCTACTACACTACTACATTGTAATTTTAGCAATTTGATATTCAAAATGACACCTTCTGTAATAATTGCAATAGCGCAAGGATGCATTATACAGTTATATTTATATTGTTTTGTCACTTTGTAATTTTCATAAATAAAAGCGTGGGTGTCCTGTATAATATACTAAACAAACGTATATTAACACTTACATAAACATGTGAACGTATGTATATATTCGTAAATCCGTATAAACTGAAAATATGGAATTCAGAAAAGCGCCAACATTTCTATTTTTATCAGACCTTGTTTGAATAGACCGGTTACAAGCCTGACTTTAGATCAACGTAGGTAGTGTTGCTGTCAGTACAAATTGACTAAACGCCGACAGAAAGGAGTAACCTGAAAATAGTGACAGATATAATTGAAGTGATTTTATATTTACATCGAGAGTTGAGTAAGAGCCTAGATAAATCTCTTCTCAGTCTGATTTTCACTTCGGCTATTTCAACAAGCGAATTTACTGGAAAATAGATTTCTTTAATTTACTTTACTGAATTCTCTCTATCTGAGCAGCCATCAACCTCAACTGGCTCTATTCTCTCTGATTACAAAATCCCTTCCCATGACTTTACATACTACCTATACTATCATCTACATACGTATATACGTACACAGATGATACACCCACGGACAGAGTGTCGAAGATAACTTAATATGTCCAGATTTAGAAGGTAACAGAAAAATTGGACAGGCATTCTTGTTTGTACAATAATAGTAGGGCAATAATACTGAAGTATTGATATTTTTAAACAACGTATACTTTTAATTGATGCATGAATGTAATTTTTCCCGTTTTACATACATTGTCGCATATACGTTTTCGTACACAGTTTAATTAACGCCCTAGAAAATCAAATACAAATAGAGTTCTAAAATACAATAGAAATGTATGTACATCCGATATAGACGATAAAAGAGTATGTTTACATGGAAAACAGTCAGGACTCGAGATGAATTCAACTATTTTCAGTACTCAATGTCCTACTCCCTAGCATTGGTAAGCTAGTTTTACCTTATCTACCAACCTACATGTGAACAAAAAGCCATAAAAGCAGCAAAAGTGACAAGCTAAACATTATGAAAAACAATCTAAACACCGTAAAACTGTCTAAAAGAGAGCAAATGGAAGTGTAGTATTTCTAAAATAGCATTTTAAAAAACGACTCTACGCTGTGCGGTCAGTAACCATTATAGAATAGTGTTTGAGCTTGACGGAGTCTTTGAAGACGGAAAGAAAATGCATTATTTAGAAGTTTTTGATTTTCCTCAGATTTTCGTCATGATTAAGTGTACTGAACCGGAGGTTTCATTGGAAAGAGAGAATATAAATACAGAAGGGGCCTCAATGGAAAGTATGAAAGTGCCATTGAAAAAGTAAAAAAGCCAAAAGCACATGTGACATGTCTTATGTGAAAAGTACTTTTAAGAAAAATAACTTTCGCTTTTCAGTAAACATACTTGAGAAAAAAATTGATATGCATTGTTATGCTTTCTTTGCTGAGTTTTATTCTTTCTTATGCACGATGACTGTGGCTATACAACTATGTACACAGTGCTATTAATGTTGGTTTACATTTGCCGAGCAAAAATTGATTTAGTTTCATATAGTCCATTTTTAACTACTCAAACTTTTCAATGGAAGGAATTCTCAATCTTTTTTATGCTTATATGTATAGAGACTCTTAAAAAGGGCATTTCTCAATAGATATTTTATCTGTATAACTGTATCACCAAAATAACGTTTGATATAACGTAATGTGTCATATATTACTATGTGACGTGTGTATGTATTATACACACTTATTCTAAATATAAATATACAACATACATAAAATACATTTGGCGTAGGTCTAAAACTGCAAAATTATAAAGTTTGTATGAGTAAAGAACGTATGTATGTAGAATGATACTTCTAAAATGGTCTATCAACAAATGGCTCAAATAAATAGTATGTATGTATAAATTCAGACATGGTATGAAAAATTATTCCAAGTTTTCATTTTCTCCACAACGAAATATTACATTTACTCATCGTTAGAAATCCAGATTTTACTAATATACTGCACTACTTCCTTTAGTTGTCTTTATATGTCCTATGTATATCATTTTCATGTACCTCCATTAGTCGCCCCAAAATCTGAATTTAATCCTAAGATTCCTATAGATTGACGGTTGCTTTTGAAGCCATAAATTAAACTGGAGGTCAGTCAGTACCCACCGAGAACAACAATATACTGTGACATTTTAATTTAATGTCAAGAAAGCTTGTCTTCTATGCTAACGAGTTTCATGTATCTACTTTAATTTTAATGTTTTAATCCTACGAAACTGCGTATTCATGGACTAGTAAAGCAGTTCGACTAAATTCAATTCAAAAGGACATCACTTGCACACAACAGTCTTCTTGATTTGGATAGAATTCCTTTGAGTTCAAGGTATATATACGTACAAAGCATTTTTATGTAGTATTATTCCTGCAAAGATTTCCAGTACAGACTCAATTAATTAATTTCACGTACTTGGATTTTCAATGCAGTTTCACGTAGTTAAAATTTCCATGTGTTTTTTACGCACGTATTTTTATTAAGCCTTAACTTCTGTTATGTTCCACTAGCACCGTGGAAATTCAAGCTTTCCCAGTTCAACACTTTCATTACTAGGTCGTAAAGCAAATCAAGTATTGCGGTGTGTATAGAAGATGCTTACTAAAGCAAATAGATTAAGGAGGGCTTATAAGTATCTGGATATGCTATATTAGAATCATGAGTAGAATTCCAGCACATGGATATTGAAGGTATGTACATTAGTAGTGTGTATTGAAAAACTTTGGCAACTCATTAAGTAAGCTCATGTATTCTTCTGAGATCCTCTTTTGGCCCCGAGTTCTCCTTCCTGATCCTAAGGATTCCGTCCGAGAAGCTAAAACCAAGGAAAACTTAAAGTTTATCAAAGTTAATGTGAAAATTGAATGAATGACATGGAAGGCTTCTACGCTATTCATTGCATCGTTCATGGCTTGATGCAATTTGCGGCCAACTCAAATCTGATCCCCGTCGTATCAAAACTTTCCAATCTTGCACATTCAGGATTTCAAAGGTTGGTGGTATACAATAAAAAGCAAGGATCTCATGTATTATGTATGGATTGTGTATATAAATTATATACGTGGATGCATATGCAAGTAAAAACTAAAGACCGGCGATACATAGTCATAAATTGATTACGGCGAATATTAACTTAGCTATTTACGACACCGTTCGGAGTAAATTCGTTTAAAGAAGCGGAAAAGCCTTGGAACATGCTTCTATAAGTATGGTAAGGGTTTCTGTTAGGTTGGTTGTTTTTACAGCAAGTCTTTAAATATGTGCAGTATAGTAGGACGTCAATTTTGTAATTAAGTTTGCTAACGCGCGTAGCTACCTTTAAGTTCATTTGTTAACGTTTTTGGCCATGTTTATTTAATTGTGACAAAGGTTTTAAGCTCTAAAGCCAGTAGCGGTAGCATATGTTATTAGATCTATGTTTTGTGTTAGATCCTGAACATAAAAGGCCATTTTCACATATTGACAAACAAACTTTTCCACCAAAGTTTACTTTGAGAGTGTCGTTCTGTTCAAGCTTAAGTCAGGAGCAGATATGAACGTAAATGTATTGTTAAACACCGACTTTTCCGCATTTGAATCCAATTTCCGGGGTAGTTATGCATCAACGGTGGAAGAACCATTTATGGAAGAAACCGGATTAAAATCCTGTCATATTATAATTTGTCATTTATGTATAAATACCTTTCATCAAAATTCTTCCTTGTACTGTGGATTTTGTAAAAGTAAATTCACCATTGCTGCCCTTTCTAAGTCGTACATTCAACTTTTGATAAACTAATCACCCTACAAAGCGTTGAGGTAATTATAGGTAGGAAGCTTTGCATGTGTTGCATTACTATGGGTGTGCATATTTTAAAGTGTTGAAAATGTATGTACATATGGGCTTGTACAGTATGGTGTGCATATGTGGAAATTCTGAGTGGGCTCTGCTGTAACACTTCCTTATAAGTTTGTGGGTAAATGTGTTATTTGTGTATATGTATTTGTACGGGAGTATATCTGTAATTTCTATACATTGATATGTGCTTAATGTTGAGGTAAAATGTCGAAATGTGCATAAAGCGAGCTGGAGTCTCTATATGTATATAAAAACTGAAATGTAAAACTAAACAAAAGAGTGATTGAGAGCAAGAGATAAAAGGGAAAAGTTCTACAAAATGTTTTGAATAAAGGTTAGATTCTTGGAATAGCCTAAAAATGGGAATAAAATGAACTATAGAATGTCTTAGTTTCACGCATTCATGCCTCTCGCTTACATTTTTGCACTTTTAAAGAAAAATTCAGAAGATGGCTGGATGTAAATTGTATTAACCAACATCCATATGACTGCACTCTATGCAAACCTAATTGACAATAGACACTAAATGACGTGTGCGTTCAGCAAGGTTGCACATCACGACTATTTCGACGAATAAGGTGCTACCGTCTATTTGTTCTATATGGGTTCACATACTACTCACATTACACTTTGTGTCCATGCAAGTAAAATGTTCTTTTAGGGCCGTGAAAAATTCATATAATTCAAAATGTATTTTTAAAATTAATTAAACATGGCCCAATTCAATTAAAACTTTCAAATAAATAAACGTAAATTCGTAATAAATACTATAAAATATTTTGAAGCTAATGGTTTGGGCCTCATTAAGTAGATCATACTTGGCAAAGAATGAAAAACATGGTAAATTAGAGATATCCTCAAATATATTTATCAATTTAAAATGAATGAGAAATACATTTAAATAAATTTAAATGGGGCCTATTTAAACGTCCTTTGCGAGTAGACCGGTTATGTTTATTAACTTGAACAGTTAGACTAGAGTGATGGATAAAAGCCATCAAGGGAATTATCAATACTAATGCATCAATGGCTCCTAAAACACTTCCTGGAAAATGTTGGATGCTGTAAGAGATATTGTTCGCTGTGTTTGAGGAGTAATTCTAAAGCATATTATTGAAACTGTTGATCTTCCATATTTTCCGACAGTGTGAATATATTACTGATATATGCATGACAAGCAAAAATTATCAGGCACTATGGACAGGAAAATTCTGAATAGTATCCGACACGGAGACATCAAAATTTGCTTTTAAGTAATTTCGGATGTGGATAATACAATTTTCCTCCCGAAAGTAAAGTTAAAACGAACTAAAAATATTCTGAATAAATTTGAATTCTGTCATAGATGTAAATAAGGTTGCCGTAGACTCTCTGCGGCAGACACTTTTTGCCTATGTAGATGAGATGAATAATGTGGAAATGGATTTCTCTCATCTACAAGATTCAACTTATTCTCTCTCAAGTTAGCATAATTAGACTATCTGCAGATAAATAAAAAGCGCTGGGAGTTGCAACAACTCTGCTCATCTGTTTAACCGTGCTCATCACACTCGATGCTCCGATGCACTGGAAAATAAATACAACATCTACACTCGAAAACAAAACCACTCACATACGTCTCTTATGGTTCTGCTGCACGGAAAAACACAAAGACAGATGGCTTCGATGCACATAGCCTTGCAGAGGAGGAAAGCTACAACGAGTGTCTTGCTAACAAATATAGCTTCGGAGAGGACTACAAGTTCAGGGAAGGGAAGGATTGGATTTTAACTAAAATACTCTGACCCAATGGATTTTGACGTGTACGACGACTCTTGCAGTAGATTTTTTCCTATACTTACTCCCACAATCACCAGCAAACTATTCTCGGTTGAGACCAAAGGTTTTAAGACCGATACCAACCAAGGTATATTGTAATATCCGCAAGTACTTATATTAGAGCAAAATCTTCTGCAACTTATATGACAATACATAAGTATGACTTCAACTGTGTGCACGCACATACCTTTATCTAGACAACTTTTTGTGGTTGTAGCTGAGATCTGTCCAACGGATTCCATCGAACGGTTAGGAGGTTTAATGACATTCTAAAACTGATAAATAAAGTTCTCATTTGCCAAGTGCTCGACCGTCGCTGGAACTAGTTACAAGTAATAGTCTCAGTAGCACGTACTATATCACCTTACACTGCTGCAAGACTCATTCCAGTAGTCCGTCTTTCAGCCAGCTAGTAGGTTCATGTATAATGCAGTTCTTGGATACATTCCGGTACCTTCTTAACAAAAAACCGTACACGGTTGTCTACAAAGAACCGGCAGATTGAAAATTCTGCTTCAGTTGACCGGGGGAGTTGCTGCAGAAGTTGCTATAAGAGACTGGGACATATTGAGAGATGCTGTACACGCACATTGAAACAAAATGTTATACCACAAGAAATTGGAAGCTATGTACGTACAATACTATACCAAGAAACAGTTTCAAATATTAAAGCACATCTCATTGAAAGATAAAACGCAGTATCGCAACTTACTACATGCGTATTGAAAACTGAATATGTTAGAATGCTACGAAGGACAACAACAGATTGGAAGATACTGTAGAAAAACTTGAAACGAAGCTGCAGAGTACCACCAGAGCAGAAGGAAATATATTACAGGGAAACAGCAGGTTAACAAAAATAGTGCTACTAATGCGTTTAAAATGAATATGGTTTTTTGAAACCAGTAATATGTAGAAATCGACAGCTGCAGCATCATGCCTGTCGCTTGGAAGTCCAAGCTTCAGGCTTCTCTTCTACTATCACCTCGACCTCCTCCATAAAATATACCTAGTCGTTACTTTCCAAATGCGGTTTAAAACTTTAATTTTCAAGTCGTTATTCCGCTCATCGTCAGCAGTAACACACCTAATGCATTTTTCATTAGTTTGACACCAATATAACAATCCTCATCTCCTTTTGCTCAGTTCCATGGCTTGTGGACTTTTAGCTTTAAGCCATCGCCGAATCAATATCCTCCCCGGTCTTACTGCTTTTAAAGTGTCTGAATTTTCTATTTTTTCAGACACTAAACTAAACACAATCATCATATCGTCACCCTAAATCCCCTGGATACGGTTGTTACACAAATAGGTTTACACTTGGTATGGTAGGAAGAAAGTTCAAAGCCATAGCGAAAGTTGGATGGTGACAGACAGAAGTAAAAGCCGGCTGTACACATTTGAAATTTAAAGACCACCTTGGGTTAAATTATTGTTGGATAAATGCCCTGCCGGGGTTAAAATATATGCACCACCGTTCGCACAAACTACGACAGCTATAATTCTTCGCAGGCGAGCAGAATGATTCTGCAAAATACATAAGTTCAGAGCCTGATGGAGAGATTAGGGATCGACAATAAACGTAAAATCCATGATGATCATCTATAGCTATAGATTTGCTAAGCCCAATCGTTTTTATACGGCATCATCGTCCACTGTATAATGAAACTTGTAGAAACTGTACACTTTCAAAGATTTATATGCGTAAGTGCACTACAATGGAAAGACAAATATTATTTAATTAATTAGATTTACACACTCTATTCAGTGTAACAATCACCTTGTTAGCTTTGCAACTTGCATCGCGAAAGGTAATAGGCATACACTTATTTTAATATGTTTAGAAGATTATAAAGCAGAACAAATAATATGTAACGCACAAGGACTCAACTTGCAAGTGGATTTTTTAAACCATTTTTCATTATTTTGTTCATGCCCTCCCGCTGTTCCTTTGTTGTTGCATCGCAAATAAACATGGTTGGTCCTCTGACGAGTTCAAAGGAACATATTATTGTATGTACACACAGAATCTCCTTTGATTCGTTTTGAGCTTTGTATGGTCAACTGCTTATGCACTTTTATGTTATTTCTTCTGTGAATATATGTAGATCTATAGCTACAAATCCTACATATACTATGTATGGCTACCTGTGTTCAGAAACACGCATTATCTAAATAGAGTATTTTGCTTAGAGATGTAATACTATATACTTTCATTTATTAATAGACACACTGAATTCGCTCCTCTGATCCTCCGGCCTAGCATTAATCTTGTATAGCTTTGTGAACCTTACCTCAATCTAAATGCGGGAGTGTTCAGGAAAAAAATATCACAAACTAATTAATTGGTGGTTCAAGTGATATTCATTAGGAAATTTCAAGGGGATACTAGCGAAGATGTGAAAAGCATAGGTACTCAAAACACCTTTTAACTTAAAAAAGTATAGAGAAAGAAACTAACGACCAATTATTATTGCTTCCAACTATATTTTAACTGAGGACAATGCCGAGGCTTGTTTACATTTCGTCAAAGTGGTTTATTGGATCTGAAGTGATGTTGTGTCGTAATGCTTTTTCTCCGCGTTTGTGTTCACCATTATTTTCGTGTAGTGGGTACTATAGTTGGAACAAATATGAGTAGATTCGTATAGTAATTGAAAATTGTTTTTTATTTTAAAAAAACAAAAACTTGTTATTTTTTATGCCTGCTTGCAAAAGTTAGCCATTATATTATTTATGCGGAGTTGTGTCAAAATTCAAGATGTCGTGTTGGCCACTGGGTGCAAGATAATAGATATATAAATATACAATTTTTTGAACGTACAGGGTAATGATGGGGATAGAAATGTGATCCTGAAGTAAATTGTTTACACCAAAACTCTCACAATTAATGAGCGATCTTTAGCCAGCCGGAGAATAATTGGAACGAGCATAGGAAAGTATCACATTTGACATGGGATAGCACCCGAATTCACCGTCATAATCTTTGCGCATACATTTGCAAGCCATTACGTCCACTGTGAAAACATGTCGAAAATATATTGAAAACACGGTGTGATGCAGTAAGAACTCTAGAACAAAACTATAAACATACGGGAAACACACTGAAACTCTACCACAATTATGCGGGACCGTAGTTACAGTCAGTCTAACGAACCACACCAAACATATCTTGACTCTTGACAAGACGAGAATCATACCTCTGTGCTACATTATATCCTGAAACTAAATATATATTTTCATTTAAAGCAAAAGATGACACTGTAGAGTTGCCTATATATGCATTATATGTACATGATCAAAAGGTTTTTTCGTTGACATACATATATAATTATCTGCGACGAAAAGTGAAAATTGTCTGGCGGGCACATTCAAAGTAAACGTAATTCAATAGCATTTCCAGTGAAACATATCTCAGTTTTAATCCTTTCTGTTTCTTGGTTAAAATGCAAAGGTGATTAATCAAGGTTTATTTTAATAGGTAAAGGTCAATGCATTTATTGTCGCTGCAATAATTTGTCGAGTTACTTTTTTATTTACAATTTTAATTGCATATTGCTATGGTAATGCTCAAAGATTACTCCAAGTAATTAACGAGCAGAAAGTTTGCTAATTTGACATACGTAACCAAATAAATGTAATGTCTTAGGTCATTGAAGTACGTGCATAGCTCTAAATTACAAGGTTAATAGAGCTTATTATTTGCAGCACAGTAAATATTTCCCTGTAGGTTTACATCTCTGTGAAATTATAGTACTTCATTCAATAATAACGCTGCTGTTTATGTGTTTATGGTGATGCTATGAGAGACGCTGGTAGGGTGGAATTAATTTTAATCCAGCCGCCGTCCTTGGTCCGTATTTTTAGTTACAAATTTGTCTTCTGTTGAGCTTATATAGCTGAGGCACTATATCCATAAAAAACATGCTGAAAGAAATATTAGTTTATCTATGAATTTATTTGAAGTCTAGAAGGGAAAGAAAAAGATCTTTTTACAATTGCTGGAATGGAGGGATAGGAATAATTTTTATGAACACAGAAGCAATGTGTTTACGAACGAACTGAGGGACATAAAAGTAGTAACGATGAGGTTACAAACTGTAGAGTTGAGCCCACAAAAAATGTTTAAAGTTTCCAATTGATTTTTGTGAAACCAATGAGTTTGTTCAGTCTCTGTACATTATTTGTCAGCATCTAAGAAATATTCCTGTGTATCAAATCCTATGTAGAGTGAGGAATAAGGTATGAGATAAGTAGTATGGGTATGAGTAATATGTAAGTATGAACTCCAACAGCACATATAAACTTTCCCCAGTAGTTCCTTCCATTTTGAATATCTTATATCCATCATTCTTCCCTATACACTCTCTTACACACCATTCTTCAGATTATTTCCAATTATTGCACAGCTAAGCCTGAGAAATTCACGAGCTTCCGATCACAACATTTCATTCGTTTATGTGTACTATGTATACCACGTTTGAACCTCAATGAAAACTAAAGTCGCTTTTGGCCGGAAATGCCAACAACATGTAAAGATTGGTGAGCTTTTGATAGCTTGAAAGAAAACAAAAAATTGATACAATCACTGCAAATATGATAGATTGAGACTGATACAACGCAGAGATATACTATCTAGCACGACATATTACTTGATTTACCCCGTCGTCGACCGAAAAAAGCCCGGGACAGTGAACGAAAATAGACGCCAGGAAGTTCGTGTTTCTTGATAGAAAGGAGTAGTGCTCTATACTGCAAGTAGGTAGCTATAGACGAAGGAGCATGGAGCAGGGAAATGAACGGGTAAAAATAGTTAAAGAATAATTAACGCAAAATATGTACTTGAATATTAACATAGGGGTTTCATGCCCCAAGTTGTAGGTCGCCTGGTTTGTTGAATCAATAGTGTTGACACCTCAAACAATATTTATATTAACACACTTCAGCTAGAATTTAAACAGACCTACCGGTCGTGTATAAGTACGTTTCATCACTAAAAGTAACATCGAAGAGTAGTGGGGTTTGACGCGTGGAAGGCTGTGCAGTAGTAGTGAATTTTAAGTTTGGAGCATCTTTGCAGCAGCAACGAATGGCAGTGTCAACAATCTTCTTGAAATCCATTGGAAGCTATGCTACTGCATTTTCCCTGTTGAGGCTACAACGATGTACTTATTACAAAACAATTTTGTATAGATTTTTCTTACAATCGATTTAGCAATTTTCCATTGCATATGGTAACAACAACGCAACCTCTTTTTGGTGATTTTTTTAACACAGCAACCTTCTCAACCACCCAAAATAAATAATAACGTATTACCAATGAAGATATTATTGTTATGTACTGGAAGTGTATGTATTGCCCTGTCAGCGCTATGAGGTTCTCGAAGACTTGAGTAACTGGTTATTCAAGATCGTCAAAGAATAGCACTTTAGCTACTTAAGTTTTCGAGATCTTCAAAGCAACACTCATTTGCTGATGCTGCTGGAAAATGAACAATAATAACACTTTTTGTTCAGGAAACGGAAGAGCTCTGTTGTTTCTAACACTTACGGCCCCAGTGGTCCAGCCATAATCAGCTGGAGTTGTAGTATTTATATATGTTTATATATAGAATGCACATATGGTCCCTGCAAGATGAACGGTTAGATTTGGTTTACAAGTATATACATACTATATATGGTACTTCAAGTGAAGCTCCTTCCAGTGGAACAATTCGCGACCGGATGGATTATGATTATAACGTTTCTGGTCCGGTTTCTGCGTACGAACGTTAACGCATTTAGTAATATGACACGCGTCTTCCATTACGTGTGCGGACTAGAAACAACAGTCTGTTTACTTTCACCTTGAATTGCATGCTCAACGTTTTGGTAATATTCATGTATATATTGCTTCCTGAGGGGAATATTTGTGTGCAGAGACATTGGAACAAGTATTATAGAATTCGTACGTGACGCTCAATTTGAGCACAAAATTAAGTATTTGTTTTTTATTTACATTTCCTCTGGCACTTAATGCAAAGTATGAAGTTGTTTGAAATGACAGGACTTTCGAAGCTAGCAATTCGAATATCCCTTGATTAATAATAGGCTTTTACCTTTTTGGGTCGTTTTTGCTGTTTTTATGCTTTTACAGATACCTTGTTTACCTTATCATATATTGCAGTTATTGTTACCACTCATTTTTTAGACTAATTCTCATTGTAACGGTTTTTAAAATTATCCTCGTAGTCCTCCTTGTTACATTCATCTTTGTAGTTCTCGACTGTAGAATAATCCTTGCTGTATTCATTTCCAGGCTCAATCTACTATACATCTCATCTTCAGAACCATCCATATTTTACGCACACAAAAAGAGATGCGATCGGTAAATGGTCTCAATCACATGCTATATATGTGTAACCCTACAAAAGTTCTGGAAAAGTATAAATGGAATTGACATATAAATTATTAACATGCTTATCGATATTTTCATAGAAATTTACTGTTTCTTGTAGTTGTTGTTGGATTAAGTTACGTATACGGATGCATAATGTAGCTATATGGACTCACATGGCGTCATTTTGCTAATGCATTTATTTCCAGCATGTGCGTCCTGGTAGTGCTGAATTGTTTCGGATCTATGTAGATGGTTGTCGGGGAACCAATATAGAAAGTTAAAAGTGTTTCCAACCCAAATTTTCTAATGGTCTCTGCTGTTCGTAAATTCCTGCAGCTATTTCTTTCAACAGAGATGGCTGCAATATACAGAAGTGTGCAGGAAGCTTGTGTATATATTCAGTTACGTACCTAGAATGCATATAGGTAATATTAACACAGCCTAAACAGATTGAAAGTATAAACAAGCTCAAGTTTTTATGCAAACTTTACCTCGCGGTCATAATCAACTTAAAAAGTTTTACATTTCTTGCTGAAATGTCTTCCAGAATCACAACAAACTTTGTTCATTTTCCAGGAATATTGTAACAATTTCCTCGTGCTCCTAATTGACTAAACAATAATAACAAGAGAGAAAGAATCTCAGAGAGTAAATTACAGTTCGGGGGAAACACCAGAGTGCTCTCCTGCACGGAATAATTATCTAAAACAACTTCATTGGAATCAAATTAGCTTACTATACTTCCATTGTCTTTCTCAACTTAAACTTTACCGAACCTGAGATGATTGAATGCAGAGTGGCGTGCAAGTAAATTGCTATCGAACACACCCACCACGACGCTAGTTTTTGATTAGATATAATCTGATAAAAATAAGGAGGGTAAACAATCATATTTCCTTCATTAGTATGTACACAGTCTTACATTATTAATTTTTTTTTATAAATTACAACAAAGTTTGCATGCTACATCATGTTAGTTGTCTCACGTTTTCTATAAAAGAAAGTTACTGTAAATAAAGGCAATGTCGTCAACTAATAAACTTTATAGCATCCTGTATTGCTTTTTAAATTTAAACATGAAGCGTTCCAGTAGCTCCCAAATACGTATGTCTTCTCTACATAAATTTATTCTTTGCAAGTTAAACCAATGGATTGAGTGAGGTAGTTTGCGTTAAGGATAGAATTCCACTTGTGGCTCGCTTGGATGTCTTTGCAGTAGGATGGCCGACCAGCTGTAAATTAAATTGAAAGATTTGCTGGAACAGAAGCAAGTTGTAGTACGTTTGTTGTAATTGAGTTACTTGTCTGACTGACAATAATGCATGAAGTTGAAAAAAGAGTTTGTTGCATTGTGTGGGCTGTGTGTAAAAAAATGGTCCACGAAATGGGCAAAATGTCTAGTATGAGTCCAGAAAGTAGAAAGAAGAGAAACGGTGCACTTGGGTGTTTCCGGGTGGCATCTAATCCAACTTGTTATCAACATGAATCCTGCAACTATATTGTGAATCGGAAATACTGGAGGAGGTCCCCATCCATCTCAGCAGCAGACCAAACAACTGTATATGGTACTGCACTTAGGGGCCACTCGCCTCTTAGCTTTTCCCATTATCCAGATCATACACTTGTGAGTACCCTTTTAAGTGAAGAGCATTTAAAGCAAGCAAACTTTTCGTATATAGTGTCTATCAATAAAATACAGTCGCTGCTGTATCTCTACATAATATGCTGGAAGTTCATAATAATATGTTCTATCTCTGTTTAATAAACTATTGTAAATAGTTTGGAATATGCTCGATTCATATATTAAATGCATCAATGTAATCTGCAATGCACATGTATGTCAGTAACGAATGAGGAAATTGCACATTCTTACGACTTGTTACATCATTCCCATTGTCATATAATTTATTTTCGTACGAGATATTAGAACAGGCCATATACTTGATACAGAAAACATTCTCCAGCAATAATAATTTAAAAATTATTTTTGAGTTTGTAACACGTCCGAAAAATTTGTTTATATATTTATATATATATATATATATATAATTTAAATAACATCAACCTCTGTCATCTTTTTATATTTATAGTTAATACTTAGGAATACACAACTGCATTTAGTGCCCCTAGTTAATACAATGCTGTCATTCATGACGTCGTCCATATAGAATCACTTCTCCGTAGAAATACCTCAGAATTTATAAGTACATTAAACCACATAAACATTTGCTTTAATTCACAAAGTATAAGGTATATATGCATATGTATATTATGTAATTAATTACTTAATAGTAACGTCACACATGTATAGCTCCGTAGGTACGTATCTTGTCTGCCTGTCGGCAACATAAAATTGCGGTATATAGTAAACCACTATTCTATTAATCCTTTCATTTTCAAAATTCATAACCTATTACATGTTTCTTATATGATTGTGGTATTATGTACATACAAGGTTACACACTCATTAGTTTATTTCGCCTTCCATGTCACACTTGGCAGCCATTAAACATTCATGTATCTTACTCTGGGGAAGCATTTCAAGCCAAGTATTATAATATGTATCCAGCAGGTCATACTTGGTTGTCCACCAGCTCAAATCAGTGCAAATATAATAAATACAGTATGTACGTCATATTGAACTTGGTTACTTTGCTCAAGATATTCTAGCACACGGACGAGGTCTAATGTAAACATTACATAGGGATAAATACGAGGACTCACTTATTAAGTGATAATCAGCGATAATTTAACACAACATCAAAAGTCTATAAGTTTACCAAAGTGGGACTAGATATATTAGGAAATCACACATTACACAATCATTTTTCATTACATAATATTACCTCTATTTAAGTAGTTTCATTAAGAAATAATTTTCTCCATTAAAGTAATAATTATTTCCCTTAAAATAACTTTCCTAAGCTAATAATTTCTGCTCACATAATGGATACGTTGCTAAACTCAAGTAATTCCATGATCATCATCTGTACATTTATGCCAAAGTATGAAATCCTGAAAATTCTTGCTGCAGCGCTCCCAATGTTCTAAGCCATGATTTTTGATGGATTCTATTAATATCTCTTTAACATTAAATGAGAGAAAAACGACTTTCTCTTTGGATTTTCTTAACGTACGTATAATGTATGTATATTACGTAATAATTATTCCAGTCGCATCACATTTGTAATAATAATTATTATGATTCTCTGAATTTATACCCTTATATAATAAGAGGGATGTAAATCCAATCTAAAACTTAGATTGTATCCCCGTTTACACTAACGCAGTATATAGTTGATTTCCCTTAAATGTGTAAATCAGTAAAATGGTCGCTGTGTTTACGCTATGCACACAAGGGATAGCACACCATCATGTCATTTGATCATCCTTGAAACGGAACTTGGTTCTATACATTTAATGTCACGGAACGGATTTCGGGAGGCATGGAGTGTCTATCCGTATTCGAGTAGGATATTTGAGTAAGATGGAATAGGGCAGACATGGAATTTGTCAACTTGTGTAGATACTTTATTCTATACATAGGCAAACCCAGACCGCACACTAGTATTCCCTTCAAATCAATTCTATCTGACGGCGGCTAAGTCGAGTATTAAAATCCATGCGGTATCATTAATGATTATGAGTTTTCTTCGAACCAACCAAGTGGCAGTTGTTCTTGGGTATCACACAACTCTTGTGTTTGGATTCCATGGGCTTCAGTAACAACGAGAACTGAATTTGAAAGCAAAATGGTAAACCAAGGCTGGAAAGATACACTATCGGATTGGATTTCCTGGTGCTTGAAAATCAACCGCTATTGAATTTAAGAGAGAGTGAAAATATGGATCGAGAGAGGAGCTTCATATACGGATAATTCAGTTGAACTGATGATAGTAACAAGGACAGTAGCCAAAGGCAATGTTGAGAAGTGAGAAGAATAAGTGTGAGGTTTAAATTATTTACTGTTTGGCGGTTATTACTGACTGACACGTTGAATCTCGGTATGGTGTGGTTGACGGAGAAAGTCAAACAAGTTGAGTGAGTTGTTGTTTGGGTGGTGAAGGGCCGGGGGTCGGCGATACGGTATCGGACTCTGGAATTGCTGCCGAAGGACATTCATTTAATGGAATGTGAATCTCAACTGCATCGGTTGTGGAACAATACTTTGCCGACACTTGCTCGTAATTAACAGCAATAGCAGACTGGGAGTTTGAAGTTTGCTCTTCTATGGTCTCAAGATTTCCGAGTGGTGGTTTAGGTCCAGTATGAACGTTACCAATAATCATTTGAGAAGAGGTACTAGGTAGAAAGGTCTCTTGAACGGTCTCATTACCATTACAAGTTCGTTCCGAGAGAATTCTCCTTGATCTACTACTGGTACAGGGTTGAGATGTGTAGAAACACGGGAGAACCTGCTTGAATTCCTTGCGGAAGTTTTCATTAAGCCAGGCGTACAGGAAAGGATTGTAACAAGTTGAGCTCATAGCTACTGAATGTGCGAAGAAAAAGATTAGCATGGAGTAGCGACCCTGGTCTTCATTTCCAGTAACATCATTGATGATATTTACCATATTTATTGGAAGCCAGCAGCCTCCAAATATGGTAACCATCGCAATGAGCATTCTATTTGTCCTTCGCTTCCGCTCCCTTTCAGCTGCTTCCTTCTTCGAGTTCTTGCTTCCAGGTTTGGCTTTGGCTCTATCGCTCAGTTTAAGAGAAACTTTCACGTAGCAAACTGCCATGATGAAGAAGGGGAGGACAAACTGGAGGATTGTCGTCCCGCCACTGAAAATCTGCCGGCTTTCCTCAGATGTCCAGTCCTCGTCACAGATGAACTTTCCCCAACATTTATCAAAGTGGTAGCGAAGGAATATCCCGTAAGGAAGGGTCAGAGCAAGGGCGACGATCCAGATGGAAGTTATAATGAGGAAGCATGTCGTGACCTTCATCCGGGGCTTGAATGGATAGATGATTACAAAGAAGCGGTCGATTGCAATGGACATCAGTGTCAACGTAGAAATGTATACACTCACCCCTTGAGCATATGGAACTAAATGACAGAGTACCTGACCGAAGACCCATTCGTTAAGAAATGTGTACAGTGGGGTGAAGGGGACGGCCAGTGCACATAAAAGAATATCTGCCAATGCCAGGTTCGTGATGAAAAAATTGGTTACCGTCTGCATAGCTTTATTCCGCATCACTACGTAGCAGACGAGCACGTTGCCAAATACGCCGAGGACAAAAATGGTTGTGTACACCACATAGAACATGGCTTGGACAAAAGGAAGTTTAGTGATGTCATTGTTCGTCGTCTCTGTATTGTTCCAGTCTGTCTGGTTGGTGCAATTGAACTCCGACATGGAGGTTGACTCCAAATCTATGTCCAACGTCTCACTCATCTTGAACGGTTTGGAAATTCACCTGGAATTTAAAAATTCATATAATGTCAGATTGTGTGTAAGTTTTGCAAACTTTGGCACAAAATTTCTTGAATACTTTCCCAATACACTACACACTAAAGCACTATAGTACCTTAATACATATTTCAAAAAATACATTTAGCCAAATCAATATAACCTTACTTAATAGCCCTACACACTTGTTCTAACTGTGAATGCGATACTTGAGAACTCGACTTGAGAGCAACAAACTTACAGCTATTGCATATCAAATATGTAATAGGAATATTAAGAAAGAAAGGGACTGAAACTTAAATTTATTCACATAAAAAGACTCCAACGCATTGCTGAGGACGAAGATAAAACAAGATTATTCTGTTGTATAGAGACAGAAGCTTGCGGTGGCTTTCTCACACACGTAATAACTAATTTAAGTTAAATAAACGTTTCATAACCATAGTTGGAAGGCAGCTTTACAATAGCGCCTCTCCAACTTTTATTCCGTTCCAGTAATTCCCGCACGGCTCACGCTTTGCCACCAATTCTATTGCCCTTTGTAAAAGTTGAAAATAAAATAACGATTGCACTCTCTCCCAAGTTTTCACTTCGTTGATCTTTATTAAAAAATAAAGTTTTCATTACAAATGGATATTCAAAGGAATGGAAGGGAAAGGCAAGACTGACAAGAATGAAGAGAGACGAGTATAGTGTGGGTTATGTTTTTATTCTGACCTCACCTCCTTGTCTCTATAATTCCCACTGCTCGACAAGGTTCCCCGTTTGCGGCTACATGATATAAAATTTGCTAGATAAGTACTTGCATGTCGCTTACAAAGACTAGACAGTAAATATTTATATGTTGAGCATTAAATTTTTCGGGTTACACCGAATCACATTCTAATTACTTGCATATCAGGGGTTTCTAGCTCAAATTAATTAATCACAGTTGATGAAATTTATCTTACAAGCAATTAATTTTCATGGAATTAATGAACTCTCCTGCATACTTTCTCTTCACTTTACACTGTGTACTCGGAACAACTACACTTCAAATGATCCCTTCCTTCCTTGATAGATTAGCATCCAACCAAGTTCTGGAGTACATTTGTATAACCACCTCGCCTCGTTTCATTTACACTTCAGTCAAAATAAAGTTTTGTTGATGAAATAAAACCAGTAAATGGAAGAAAGTTGAGTAAACGGGTATTTTCTATTATTTTCTCTCCACCCATAGAGGATTCATGTTGGTGTTGGAGGCCTCAATGGATTTGAAAATCTAGCTCCGTACCAGCAGTTGTACGCGTGTGTATGTGTATATGCGATGGATTTATAAATTAGATACTTTACACTATTAGTACTCCAAATGTATAATTTATTCACCCGAATTCTCACTATGACCTGTAACGATTATTGATTTACGGAGAAAGTCCTAATGATAATGGCTCTAGGCTTATTTTAAATTGCCGGAAAACCCCGGTGGCACATTGTTGTTGTGATTCAACAACTGATTGGATGGAAGTGATATATTTAACCTTTTAGAAATCCACAAATAGCATCTCACAGAGCTACATCATGAATAATAAATATTGAGGTGTAGTAAATACAAGTTTATATAATATAGGAATATATATAAGTTTCCCCATTTGGTTTCGTTTCTAGTGTCCTACTTGGACGCAAGCTTGGTGCTTACGTGCTGAAAATGCATCTCTAAACAACAAATTGGTATGATTAAATAAATCAATGGCATTTTTGTATGAGAGACCTCTAAAACAACATAATTTTCCTTGGATAGATTCGACCCCATAAGCTGTTAATGTGAGTTATAACCTCCAGTAACTTCAACTTGGAATAATGTAGTTGTAAAGAGCACTCGTTCCACAAATTAAGGAGCACCAGCGGTTGTGTAGTTATGACATGAAATGTACACGAGCAAATAATTTTCGCATGGAAGTAGGAGGGACAGGGAATATTCGAGCACCATTGCATTTCATTACGGGACACTGGCTTCATTTAGCATCTGGTACTTGATACTACTACTACGGAGTAAGTAAATTTGTAGCATAGTAATTGATTATAAACAGGAGATGACCCACAATGTGTTCTTCCATGGAAAGACGCTCTTATCTCTCCACCTCATGGCCATCCAGTGACTGTTTTATCTCTGGATACAAACTCACAAGTGTTTATGTAAGTGGGATCATAACTTTAAAATTAATGGTGGATGCTGGGTTACTACAACTAACCAGTTATGATACGAGGGAATTATAAAATTCACGGTCACACCACATGTTGTCATCCGCGACTTTAATCGTACGTTTTACCGAATTTTAGGAGTCTGGCATGGATCTGGCTGAGTTCAAACTACAACTAATATTCTTAATTTATGCCCTCGCGGCTTATACTGCCCATTTGCCTTATAAATTGTGAAATGTGATCGAGGGAAATAGTGCAGTGGTGTTGCTCTGCCGAGTGGGTAATTAAAAGAATTCATGCATCAAAATGTAATTTTACTGTCGCTAGAATTGCACCGTATTCCATTGCTCTGTTCCCTTTTTTGTGCCAGGAGATGTATGCTCCCCCACTTCTAATCCATTATAACCTCTGGTAGCTTTTATATTTCCTCCAAGCCCGCTCCTATATTTTCTTTCACTCAACCATTCCTTCCTTCACTTTCATTCCATTCTACCATTTCTTCCTATAGTTTCTTCCCACGAAGCAATTGCTTCCTATACTTTCATTCCAGATAACAAATTCTTCGTATACTTCATTTCGTGTAACAAATTCCTATTTATTCTTATATACTTTCATTCCAAGTAACAAGCTCTTCCTACACTTTCATCCCATGCTACAAATTGTTACTATGCCCACTTTCATTCGATATAATAAATTCTTCATATACTTGCATACCACATACCACATAACAAGAATTTTCTGTACTTTCATTCCAGATAACAAGTTCTTCCTATACTTTCACTATACATACAGCAATTGCCTCCTATATACTTTCCACATAAAAATGTCTTCCTATGCTTTCAACCCTCACAACCATTCCTTCTTATGCCGTATCGCCCGAAAACAGTACCTACAGTCAATCATTTTCACCAGACCACACACTCCTTATAAGAACAATGGTACGTTTGTTATTTACAACGAACTTGCAGCTGTGAGTAAAAATATTACTAGTCATGATTGATTTGTCAGCTACATCCAGAAACCCCAACTGGCATTGCTGGGAAAATTTCCCAATTGCAACATTCCGGTCATATTCGCAATGCGTACAAATCATGTTATGGTGGAACGACTCCACGTACAGTATTACCTGAGTAAAAGAAGCACACTGAATAACATAACGTTATCAGCCCTTAAACATTGTTTATTAATAACAAGTGTGAGCAAAAGTGAAAACCGAGATTAGGCTAGAAGTTATATTTGTAGGTGACAAGTCCATAGTGATGGCAGTTGTGAATGACAGTTGCACGCAATTTCAGAACGCTAATAATATTCGTTACTTATGCAATATGCAAAGTCATTGGTGTCATCGTTCTGTAAATAAGGATTTCATATGTGGACGGATGCGTACAAGTTTAACCACACACAAGTTCTACACGTAAACAATAATCCTGTTTTGTGTGACAGCGTAATAAAATGATAAGCCATCCAGTTTGTATTTTCATTATGCGTGGTCTCCTCAAGTGTACACAATTTCTACTCGTACTTCCTGGTAATGCCAGTGGCCGAGTTAACTTTTCAATTTAAATCATAATATCAGACAAAGAATATAATCCAGTTCATTGTTTATTTCATACTGAATGATGTGGCGTGCGCAGGCAGGTTTATGTACATTTGTGTAAATGCAAGGAACATGAACAACCCCTGACTTTTGTACAAATGGAAACGACAATGTAATAAAGCTCCTTGAGAAGACTTGAGTGTGAGGACGAAATTCAATAAACGATGAATGCAGGTGAATGTCACTTACGAGAGTATATTCGTTGTAAATAAAATATAAGGCTGAGCGCAACTTGAATGCAAGAAGAACAACAATTATTCATGAAACACTGGGATTTGACGTCCCCGAGACTTTGCCCGAATTGAATTATATGCTTTTAAACCGGGTCGGGGATAAAATACTGTTGCTATACTTTGCAAAATTATACTTGACATTGTCAATCTTCCACTACATATGCACATATGGTGCCGATCAATCGTAATTGTAGTGGAATTGATACGATCCAGTTTAAGCAAGTACACAAAACTAGTCAACAAAGAGGGAGAAAGAGCAAAGTTTAAAAGACCACAACATTCATGTGCATATATGCAAGGTTTTCGAAGCACGGGCTTTCATCCCAGCATGTGCAAATCAGAATTCCATCTGCGAGATTGAAGTTTATTAGTAGCACTAAAACCTATAATGGTTCTGTTATGCTAATTTCCATGCTCCATCTCCCAACATGCATACCTAAGCAAATCCACTTGCTTACACCAGCACTAATGTATTTATAGCTACGTAACAGGAAACTGTTTTATATGCAGTACTGTAAAACTATTTATACTTATAACATAGTATAGTTACATTCAATAATAGGGTACCACTTTGTTGTAGTTACTTTGACTAATACGGCAACACTTTACAGCCACTTGGCGCAACTTTATATATGTTACGTATACATAAGTAGATATACTTTTCATCATGGGTTGCAAGTTGCAAACGAGACTTTATTGACAAGACGTGTATACCGTGTAATTTTCATTGCCTAAGACTAATTTGCAAGAAATTTACATCAATTCTAAGAAACCTTTTAATAAGAAAATCAGTTACTACTTCTGACAAAAAACCTTGGATTTGCTAAAACTAAGTAAGTACACACACATGCCTGCATCGCAGCCTATTATGTTCATGGAGGTGAAAGTTACTAGAAGAAAGTTATTCAGTCCTACAGATCCTCTGCGATCATTGTTGGTTCCAAATAAATGGACTTTTCTAGAAGAAACTAATAGTGCTTAATAACCGTCAGAAGATTCGTAAATCAATCTGATTTGAAATAAGTAGCTAATGACTCCGTCAAGGCGGATTAATAAATCTGCTCGTCTGCATCCTTCACAGAATCTGGATTTCCTCATGAATCCGCTGTTATTATTCCACTCACCAACACACCTTCAATATTTATTTTCCTGCATCATCTCTTTCAATACAGACGGGAGGATCTGGGTGAGAAAATCGGGAAAGATTCTCTTAAGTAGAGTGAAGCATTCGACAGACTGCTGAATGTATCTCCCATTTTCAGCTCTATCCACTTCCTGCCAATGGCTTTTCGCAAAGACTCGAGCAAAATATATGGAAACATGTGAATTCACTCGGCTTGTTGCAACTGTGTGATATCTTTGATAAGGGAATATAATCTGGTAGTTTCTCTCTCGCGCTTTCACTCTTCCTCTGTTACTCCAGATACGCATCGGGACAGGCGAGAATTTATGGTGGCCCGTGCGCTTCCACAAAATTCTCATTTGGGTGAGTCAACTAAAGCTCCAACAGTGTTACAGTGTTAAAGCTCTACTGTTGTTGGTATAAACTCCTCGGGTTTGGAACCAGCCACCCAAACTTTTATCATGATGACCACAGAACAAATTTGCGTCCTATCACATAAGAACTCATTACGTATTTCTTGAGCCTCACAATGATACATGAACAATTTTCCCCCGGCATGCATACCTACCTATTTAAATATGACGAGCCGAACAAGAAATACAAATTACGGGTTATATCAAAGAAATATATATGAACCATACACTGGGAAAATAAATTGCTACAAGCTGTAGTTGCATTCCCCAAAACATACTTGTCATGTTTATGTGCACAGGGTGAAGAAACGTTTCGTCAAATTTCCCCCAAGGGTCTCACCACCACATATCGTGGAGGAAGATGATGGCAGGTCAGGATTTGGCAAAATATTGTTACCGAGTTCAGTCTAGCGTCAGATTGAGTTTACTAGAGCATCTCTAGGCCACAGCGATGCGATTGGGGATGTTCAAGCCAGTTATCTCACAGCTCTTGAGACACACTTGAGTTGCGAAAATTACCGTTTATACTTGAGTTTTACTTCAGAGGGTACGTGAGAGGGGTAACCTTCGGCGTGGGCACACAAATTACGGTGAAGTCAAGATCAGGAACATGTGTTTATGCACAGTGTATATGTAGCTGGGAAAGCTAACTCTGGGGAGATTTATTCCTTGCGCATGCAACAAGAGAGTGGCGCATATAGGGTACCCAAGAGACCTACGCGTGGAGGTTTAATCCTATAATGTTGGACCCTATGAAACTATCAAATCCTGGCATGTTTGCAATGGTTCATTGGTAGCCATCAAGAACGAACAAATTAACTTGCGATGAAAATCATATGCACGTACAGAAGTCATCAGCTTAGACAAACTGAATCTATGTCTGCAAATCGAGGCTGTCATTACCTCCAAGCATTCCTACTTTCTCATTTTCCTTTTCAACATCTCTAACTGCTCATCAAGGCTCGTTTACCGTCGCTCTTAGTTATGAAAAGCCAGAATTAGTTGATACGATATAATGGCATTATCTTCATTGGTGCCTTACACTTTAATATTAGACCATTCCATATAATGTACTATCACCATTCTGTCTTATAATATACCTTCATACCGCATAACGTCATATAATATACCATTATGCCTTATAACAAGTTCTATATCTATAACAGACTATATTACAACCTACAAAAAACCATATTATATCCACAACTACCTATATAATACTAATACTAAAGAAGACATTTAGGAAGCTTCAGAGAATAAAATCGTCTTATTAGATTTATCTGTAGTATCTAAGTTCCTCCACAATCATTTTTATTACTCCAGTCGAGGTATAGACACATGTAACGTATAAAACTTAAAATAAAAGAGCTTGACCGATGTCAGTCGGATTTGCTCCGATTAATCGTTCCCTTTTCGCATCTATTCATATAGTAAAGGAGATAACAAAGCAGTTGTTTGGGCCAAACAATCAAGACAGTGTTACACAATCAAGGAATACAAAAGAAGAAAATCCATAGCGTCCGCATCTTTCCTCGCCTATTTTTTCTTATTGTATACTTTGAAAACCTCATTCTATTTCTTCTAGCATTAACTCTAAGTCTGTTATTGTAAAGAAAATCAATCCACACACTCTTACTTCAAGGTACACTGTCCTCACCTTCACTGAAAAAGTAGTTTCGTATAAAAAAGGTAAAAAAGGGGATGAAACAGTTGTGTAAGTGAGATGAGAAGAATAGTTTGGAGAAAGCTCGCAGAAATATGTAGGCAGGTTGAAAAAATTCCCCCATTTCTAAGTACTTGTCCTCTCTTGTTGTTCATCTCCTTGCACTGTATCGGTTTCTTTAACACAAAGGCAATATTGTCGAGGCTTGAGGAAAGGGCAATCGACTACATAGAAAGCATGCTGGTTTCTTGATACACTTTATTCGGCAACTTTATGTATACATACCATCACCTTGTAGGAAAGTAAACAGACGTCGATTACAACAGTGTGTTACGAGCTGATCCTACTGGCTTAACTTTCCCCGTGCTACCTAGCGTATCCAAGCTAGTACAGGAAAGTTAAGATCAGAAACTCATAATACTGAAGTTTGTATAAAAAACCGACGACCCTTGCTTGTATTTTTTTTTCGTTTACAGGATCTCGAACTCTTTTATGTCAGTGATTGGGTTGTACTATTATGTTTGTCCAAGGCTTCCATGCGGTTAGTTAAGTCCAAACATTTGTAATATTACATGTAAGTGTAGACATTATTATCTTACTTAGATATATATTGTACATATGACAACATAATATTTTTATATATACCAATATACATATTGTAAATGACTAAGGAAGTAAACGATTTATACACACAAACTGCTTGAGGCAGCAAATAAGAAGCTTCATATGAGTATCGATACTAATACTAATGTTAATGCTAATGGTTAACCACTTACGAGGTACTTTTTTGAAAACCCAATGTAAACTTGTTCATTTCTTTGTGTACTTAAGCTCCCCCCTCTTGCCAGTGATGAAATACTGGCACGCTATATATTATTAATGTGTCTTCCATGTCAGATATTCTCTCACTCCTATGGTTTACCTTTCGCGGAACTTTACTTTTTTCAACTATCCAATTTGTCTATAATACACACACTCCTTGCCAACAGAGCATTACTTGTGCAAACCTGAAATGAGCGGTTATTACTTCTTCAGTATATGTATCCCTATTATTACACTCGCTTCCTCCACGTAACCTTTTCCATGGTTTTTATTTACATTACCTTCTTCTCAAAGATAGCCGATCCAAAAATAATACCAACCCCATGTATGCTGACTTGCTCCAGCCTTACTTAACACTGTAGTCCTACAGCCTTTCATTACCTAACATGTGAATATTCATTCGTTCCCTTGTTAATAATCTCACTCAAAAGGTAGATTACACAACGCGCGAACACGGGTATTATTATTTCCTTGCCGAACATGTGAAGTCATCGTTTTCTCAGAAAAAGTCTCTTCCCTTTCATTATGTCGACATAATTTATATCCTTTTCCGTGTACATAAAAATGCTCTTATTCTTTTTTGACTTTGGTGTGAACTTCTATTATTTCTATGCACGCGTGTGCTTTATCAATTCTATGCAAGCATAAATACGTGTGCATGTGTATTTCACCAACATGTGAATCATTTTAATTTTGGGTGCATATCATATAAATTTATAATATTCTCTATACAAAGATGAATTCTGATTATTTTCTATTCACACCTGAATTTATATAATTAGTATAGAACAAACAACATGTATGAACACATAATTCTGGGTTACATTCGTTCAAATTAGTATTATTTTCAATTTGAAATTTGAGCATAAATATGGTATTCAAAATAAAAACGTATGCTCCACAAGAAATTATTGGTTTCTTGAAATGTTGCTTGTTCCCTGATATGGTTGCTCTTTCATAACCCCAGACTCTTTGTTTCTGCGTGATGAGTAAACCGTGGAAATACTAGAAGTTACTTTGACGAACGTCATTATCAAACATATAGAACATTACAAAAAAATGGAGCGTCGTCTATTTGCACTAGAAACGTATATGAAAAACAAATTAAATCAAGCGGAAAAATGAAGAGCGAACTCAAAGAAAGTAATTGGTACATGAATCAAATTGAAAGAGAAATGTAATAAGTACCGGCGGAGAAACAGTTAAGAAATGTGATACCAAGACATGTTCACTCGATGATAGGTTTTGAAGTTTCTCGGTATTGCGTGAGAGACGGGAACTTATGTGTATTTAATAGCAGCAGCTGTAATTATTCAAGTGAGTATCTCACCTTTTAGTTTTCCACAGGGACATGATTGTTTAAAAACACAGCGTGTGGAATTGACAGTGTAATGAAAAAGTTATGCAAAAAATTCCTTTCCATATAGCTCTCTTTTTTGAAAAGTTGTTTTTCTCTTTGCAGCTCCAGCTTGTAGTATTCTTACCCCTTCTAAGTTCTCAAACATAATTTCTAATATATTTACTTTGTCTATTTATCAACCCATCATTTTTATATCTCTATATATATAAATATTGTTATATTTTATTCCGTTACTAATCACATATATAAACAAGTTATATACATGCATACAAATGTATGCACACTTTTTGTACACACGTACAGATATTATACACCCATTAGGCATGTACACACACTCATACACATACATACTTGTGGAAAGAATAAAAGAATGTTGGAGCAGTTTGATACTTGCCTAACACCTCGGAGGACTCTGTTGCAGGATTCGTCACATGCTGCAATTCTGACAAAAATTAATAGCCAATTAACCCCAGCACTTGAATTTACAGAATTGGGTTCTCAGCAGTTTTTCCAGAACTTGAAAATGAAAAAGTGATACTTCCCGACACTAGAAACACTCAGGACGGATGCATGCCATAACGGTTATTTTATCTGTGCCATCATTTGAGGTCGGAAGAATATGCTCTGGAAGCATAAATTACATATAATATAGTATCTGACACCAACATCTACAACATGTATAATACATGCAGTTAGAATATATAATTTATTTACTGTTTAAAATGTTAAATATTTAATGCGTAAAACAGTATAATATACATATTTATACACAAAATTCTTGTGCACGTATACTGATTCCCTTTTGCTACCTCATAGTGGGAGCAGTGTCAATAAATTGTCTTTCTCACAGTATATAACATGTTATAAAGCCTTAAGTATATCTTGCTTGTTTGTACATTTCGCTGACTTCATATTTTAGCTGAAAGTATGAAAGTGTGGGAAAGTGGTTGCCAAGACGAGATTGCATTCATTTTCTGCACAAGAACAAAAAGAAATTTATGTGTCTATTATTTCCATGTACATAATATGTGCCTGTTTATTTTCATGTACGTATGCATGTGTTGATCACATTTTTTCCACAAGTGATGAGAGTCCTATTGTCTAGTTTATTTCAAAAGATATATTCGAATACTGCCAAGCAGAAAACCATACCACTTTACACCAAGACAAACTAGCCCTGACAATGTATTTCCTTATACGCAAGTGTCATGTTCCTTCGATTTCCCTTGTTCCAGCATAATGCCAGGTCATTTTTCGTTACTTTCCACTACTAGAATGAAAAAGAGTACAATGCTCAGAATGTACGGTTTGAATTCTAGAACCCCATTTTGTATGCATGGAGATAATACAATTTAAATCCACTTTAAATTTCTGTCAGCTTTGTTTAGTGTTTCCAGCGGATGATAAATGGTAATAACTGTGTATTGTATGTCTGCAGGGAAAATATGCTGAATACAATTTTCTGCTATAAACTACAAGGTTACAAAGGAGAATTGTGTGTAACGGAATTAGATAAATCATAAATATTGTCTTCTATAAATTTCATATGAATGTTTGTTAGCTTCTAAAAGTAATATGAAATTTCCGCCTCCGGCAATTGGTTGCAAAATGGAATCTCCAGAGATCATCAGGTAGAAACTCTCATTTAAAAACTACGACAACCATTGAAATGCTTTTTTAAACAAAGGCACTACAGTAGTATTGTGAAAAGACATTCTTGCATTTCTATAAGAGGTATAGAAATGCTCTGGAACACAGATAGCGGTGACGATGTGAGACTACAATTTAAAATTTACAGATCTGTTTATACGGTCGTAAGTTTTAAAAATTGTTGATAGTAGCGCGTTATTTTTGCAGGTTTATTGTATTACGATGATAGCATGCGTTATCGCTGCAGTCATTGTCAAAGTGCAGGGTGTGTAAAAGTGTGTAACTGTATAAAAAATTTAATACAAAAATTTTTCTAATTGACCCTTCAAACTTATTGTTGAAAGCGATGTCTTTACACCTTAACGTTGACATTATTTGTGAATGATTGCAGAAGTTATGCACAATTATTACTCTGCGTCAAGATTGCAAATGGAACTCTGAGGAGACTGATCACGATGTCCCGATTGATATTCTCCTTTAGTTTTGATGGAACTAAAAGAACCGAAAGGATTTATTTCAAGATTACTTGAGCTTCTCTCTTTGCATGAAGAGTCGCTTCGCGAAGATACTGCGGCACACGGAGTTTCATGAAAATAAAAACCTACGAACATGTTTTAACACCGCAAAAGTGCAGTCAGTTAAAACACATTGTCCAAACAGTTTTTTTTCAAAAATGTGCTTCAAATGCAATCACGGAAATATTTAGTATATTTTTGAGTTACTGTACAGACAGGTAGACCCAATTAATCATTTTCACTCAACCTAATGTAGGCTAAATTAATTTATAATCCCGTTAAATTTATTAAAATTAGCTCAATTAAGCAGGAAGGGGTCCTTTGATACCAAAGTCATTGTCCGATAACTTAAGCTAGTAAATTAAGTTACTGTCAGTTAATCCCTTAATTGTGCCCAACTTGTGCAAAATATATTACAACCATGGACATTAATAATCCTTGTTAAAATTGACAAAAACTACTGAGTAGTTTGAGTTTTCTGCCAGGCGAACGCGCAGACAATGACTTTTAATTGAGGGCTGCGTCGTGCTTTCACCACAATGACAACGTGGTCTCAATTCTCTTGTAGCAGTTTCCAGTCTTTTCCTCTCCTCTTGAAGAAAATTGTTTGTTTTGACTCTTAATCAAAATTTGAAGAGCCTTTCACTTCAGTGACACTTCTTCTATCAGCTTCTCTCCTTGAGAAGGAACAAAGACTTGCTAAGATGACGGAGGTTTGTACAAGGATTGAAAGTAATTTACTCGTTTAAGAACTGATTTTGACTTACAAAGTCAATGATTTGTTTTAAGGAAATTGATAGGATTGTCAAATTTTCCTACGAAAATCTCGTGAGTAAAATTTGAGTAAGTATGACCAATGTTAAGAGTTCGTACGTAAGGGAACCAGTGTGATAGTATTGATGTACATGATTAATACTTGTGCCTTAGCTTGTCCGTTCATGCAACTACATACAAGTTTCCCGTTTAGAGCTCTATATCCTTGATACGGCTATCCCTTAACCATTTCCTAAGTTTCAGACAGCAGTCTCAACCTGCTTATAACTAGAACTTTCTCAAATCTCCAGTCTTTACTAGAGGGGTAAGAGACTCGAAAATGGGAAAATACATGGAAAACAAATTAATCCCAGTGCTTAGACAACCGTTTTCCTTGGCTTCTTCCTCTTAACTTAATTGCCAGTGTAATGAAAATTGCCATAGCATGTAAGTTAAAGTGCATAATGTGAGGTACTAGACTAGAATTATTTCATGCATCATTTCCCCATAGCTTTGAATTAATGTTATGGGACCTGTCATATGTGCAAGTCCTGGTAAACATACCTAGGTAGATCCTATCATATCATCTACTACAGCTTCTGTAATCTGTTATGTTTAGACTCAAACTGCTTCGTGAGACAGACTGACTTGTGAAACGTCATTCATTCTATGTAAACTTATAACTTTATAAAATTTTCTTTCCCATACTCACCGCTTTCAAACATCGGAGTGGTTTTAGAATTAACTCTAAGCGGAGCGCTGTCAATTTTCAACATCCAAGGTTGTTGTAGAATTTCATATCGAAATGTTATACATAACTGTAGCAGCGTAGCACAAGGACATAGGTAGCTGGCTGACATTGCGAGCAATTTTTTCTGGTTTCATGCTTAATAATTCAAATTTAGTTTTCCATATGAATTTTTCATCTAACCTGATTACACATTTGGTGGTGACTCGTACATTTATACCGTCAATTGCAACGAGGTACAGCTAATCTTGCAATTTAGTTTCAGAACACCGGCTATCCCTAAACAATTGCAACTGCAGGAATAGATACTAAAGGAATCGAGGTCTGCAATGAACCTATGTAATCAAAAAATACTTTATCAAATTGGGATTACTGAATACGCTACTATCAAGATATTATTACATCGTCATAGACATTACAAGATAATTTATTTTCAGCTTGCACAACGAACAAGTACAGAAACTATTGAAAAATGTAAAAATCTGGGAAGGATATGTAGTGCAATGTGAAGGTAAAATTTATCTAATAACAAGAAATCTTATCCTTTACTCTTCCCTTTTGCCCATTTTAGTGGACTCAATTCTTTGCGAAGAGGTTTTGTAGATCACAGTCAGGACGAAGAAGTATATATACTTACAACAGAAATACTATAGGAAAGTAAGCCAGCTAATTACAAAATTCTAATATACTTTTTCTTGATTCTACAAGACCTTTTGGAATCCTTTGGAGAATTTCCAGCTCCTTTTTCAATCTTCTGCCCGCCGTCCCTTCCTATTTCTATACAAACCATTTCCTTAGTAATCCAGTATGACAGCAATACGATTCCATTGCGGCTTCTATTAAACCTGAAAGTTTAAGTATTAACTTTTCAAAGCAATCTTCATAACTGAGTCTGTTGGATTTTTTCTGTTCTGGTGTGTCTCAATCGAGAGATCTGAGAGGATGGAAAAAGTTCAAACGTCCTAAATAATTTGTGCAAACCAACAGCATAGATATTTTTCATGAAAATTTCATGTGGCTGCACTGATCGAGTAAAACAACTTAAATGATAATACTCTGCACTTTAAGGTTAGCAAGCTTATCGTCGGCTTTTCCTTCAAAGAAGAGTTTAATTTGTCTAAATGTACCGGAAAGGAGAGAAGGCCCGGTATTCAGATACAATTCCCTGAATTCACTATGAAGATGTGTAGTCTCACTGTGTAGAAATGTGGTCCCAGAGGAAAAATCTATTGATTAATATTCTAAATAAGGAAATCTGACTTCATGAAATAACGAAATTCGACCTGATGGTATAGCAATGGCTAATTTTACGGTGGTGCTCTATTTCGACGACGGAGCGACAAGAGTACTCTGCACGAGCCACATAGTCGTAACCTTTAATTTAGAAGGGAGTGAGCTGTTATGTTATGAAAATTAACGTGTTTGAGTGCTGACGACGCTCCTCTACACTCTTGCCAGCCAAGTCATAACAAGAATTACCTCAGTCTTTGGGAGTTAGGAAATAGGAAAGCCCGCACCTCACATTAAAATTCAATTAAATGCAGCGTTTAATGTGTATTCATTTAAGTGAGGAAGACACTGGAGAAGGCGCTACGTTGGATGAAAACGCTTATTCCAACAGTAAGACCTCAGCACCCTAGAAGGCATACAGGCAAGGACGAAGATAGTAAGTATGTCACTGCGTTTCCCCTTGTAGTTCCTTCGCTACATCTATTCATACCGAAAATAAAGATATAATTCCACCCAGCGGTGGTTCTCGTCTCTGGACTACATCAAGCTCAAAGCATTTACTCGTATTTGTTGAAGCGGGACTGACTCCTTTTCTCTCACTTTCCGTCATCGTACGACCACTGTACACACTGACAATCATCAGTATCCTCTGGAGCGAGGACCATGATTGAAGTATTTGAAAAGTGCATAAATCTGTACCGGTGAATTATTTTGCCGCTATCATAATTGAAACCGCCTGCTGCTGCCTAGCCTGCTAGCTCTCTTTTCCCCTAGTATATGTGGTGGCAAGGTGATTTTAACTTCAGTCACAGACACTAGAGCGAAATTAGAAATAAATTAAAGACCTCTTGTGCTTCTCCCGTATACACATGCAGAGCTTTCCAAATATTGCTGCCAACCTTTTTTTCATCTTACGATTAGTTATATGTGGGCTCTTTGAAACATACGTACATACGTAGCATTTTTCAAACACGTCGTTACAAACTCAACCGCATACGACAGACAACTACATTTACTTCTACCGATTTCACAACTCTCTCAATGTGTAAATCAACATGATTCAACCTGATATTATCATCGATATTAGTTTTCTTTGAAACTAGACCACTCTAGCTGTCATTCGGAGCTACACCAGGGAATCGGCCGTTGATTGCAATTATTATTGCTATATGGAGGATTATTATTTGGGCTTGTAGTAGTTATATAGCTTAGCATTGTACTACACGGTATCAGCTCAATTCTAACCAGCGTTGCCCTCCTAGAATAAATCTTATTAGTGCTTGAGCAAGGAGTTCTATGGAAATAATCTAATATGGAATGACTTCATGGTTTCATGTTTTAGGCATTTAGGACAGTTTCCTCGTACATACAGAAATACAGGGAATAGGTACAGATAAAGGGGAATAATCAAAAGGTACTTTCGTACGAATAGAGCTATACTTACATTGTGACGAAGATTGGTGGATATCCAATACATATCCCCATTCATGCCTGACCTGACTGTATACATATTGATACTCGTATCGTTTCGTTTATGCCTCGTAAAAATGATTTGTTTACTACAAAATGAGACCACCTAAGACAATTAAAAGAGCCAAACTGAAGGAGTTCATGCCATTTTAAATTATCATTGCATCTCTCAAGTAGACTTGGTAAACTGCATACGTATAATTATAGGTAATTACCCATGTTGTACAAACTTATTCCTCATTGGCAACCACCACATGTGAGTTGAATGTATTTATCAAGGCAGTCATTCGGACCGTTACGCGTTGGTAGTCTACAAGTAAATTACAAGTAAATATTTTACATCCGTACTTTGCATGTACTCCCTTCTCTCAAACTTTGGCCAAGGCTGGGCGAAAGGGAAAGTTTTTATCATTTTGCAACTCCTACTACACCACTACCACAACAACTCCAAGTACAAACACCCACATTAGGACCCGTACGGAGAACCAGTGCAAAGAATCTCGCAACTAAATTAGGAAAAACTCGCAATCGCTAGACGAGGCGAGAAAATTTTTTCCAAGAAAAACCAAAACCTACATACATTTGCCGTGTACATACACATTCGCATTCTTACAAATTACCCTTTGAGATCCCATAATGTACCAAAGCACATGTTGGTATGTATATTGTCCATTATGCAAAGTTTATACATATGTATATACTTATCTCTAGGTTTTCTTAAACACAGCGCATGCAATCGCAAATATTCATACTAGCAAACCATAAGACGGGAATGAACATGAGGCCAAAGTTAATATACAATAGGTTTGAGAAGGTTTAAAAAAGTAACTACTAAAATTCATGGACGAGATTCTCCAAAGTATCAACTAATAAGAACAAAACTACTGCAGTAATAATAGTGTTAATGACAAATCCTGCAAACTAGAGTAGTTTGTTTGTTCCTACAAACAAGGCTCTAAGTACTAAGTTTACATTCTCTCTACATGGAAGTAAGCAATGTTTTGCGATTAATTAACTCGAATGAAGTTGCAAGCTGCTAGTTCGGGATGGGACTGTAGGAGACAAGATCTCTTGTTAACAATGGTAGTATCTGCAAGCAACCCATTTTGTACTTTTCTCATTTGGGTCTATTGGCGAGGGAAATTTTGTCTACATGAAGGTCCTCACACTTATCAGCCTGTTCTGGTGAATGTATGTATTCATTATTGTCAAAAATATCTGTGGAGTATGACAGCCTGGCTGGAGGCTGAACAAAGGATAAAACTGTATGACAGAAACAAACACGAAGGCAAGTTTAGTTTGAGTATGTGTGTGTACTCCTCCGGGCAGAAAAATTCCATATCCTGTCTGCTGAACGTGTATATTAATACCTAGGGTGGAGGGTGATTAGCACATGAGGCCAGGATGATTCTTTGGAATGGAAAAAGTAAAAGCAGAAAAAATTTACGTTCGGCTCTAGTGAACTAGTGTGGGGACTTTATCACTTAAAAGGCACGGCTGGAGAAGAAAGTTGAGTTCACACTTACTCCCAGCACTAATTAGATTAGGAGCGTTATGTACGCACTTAGCCATTTCTCCCAAGGAGAGTAGCCGCCACTCTTTGGAAATTACCGACTGGGCCCGCCTTTTGGATACCTTCTACAGATTCATCTTATCACTTGTACTTGATGATTTGGCCAATGATCTCAATCGACTTTTACTATTATTGCTCTTCTGCCCAAGTACAGAACTGCTCGAAAAAAACAGAGACATACACGTACACGTGATCAGGAAAGAGACACACACGGGTGTAGACAGGCAGGACATTATCATTTCCTCTTCTCATTTTCATGTGCGTATTCACTCGAGAATACCATCTGCCAATCATCTAATCCAAACAACATACATACATATACTGTTGTCTTACTCACACATTCTTATCTCTCTCATTCTAGCTCCTCACCCTGAAAATAGCTACCAGCATTGGCCTCACTCCTCTACACAAAACTCTCTATTATACTACTAAGTATACCACTTTAAAGTAAGACCTGCCACTCATGTGCAAAATTGAGAGCTGAGAATGTACATTTTATGTACATGTCCCTAAATGCAATATATTATCTTTATTCAGGAAATATAACTCCAATCGATCCCCAATGCTTGATTGATATAAAAAGAATTTCGTTTAAAATGTGAGTTTTATGCAGCTGGCCACCGGGAAAATTTATACAGCAAGACTGCCTTAACATATTCCTGATATATGTAGATGGTGCATTCATTATTTCAATACAAGTTTTTAAATATTCCGGTATAAAAAAGATTTGTATACAGTAAATTCCAGACGTAAAAATGTTTGATACTTATTGCAATCAAAATGTCCAAACAAGCACGTGTCAATTGTAGTACAACGTTACTAATGTACATTGAATCTCAAATTATTTGCAAATAGATGTTAATAAACAATTAAATAAATTAAATGAAAATAAAGTGTTGTAACATTAAAATTGGGCGATGTAACTCAGAAAAAAAAACCAAAGTTGGAAATAATAAGGGAAACCATCTTATTGAGCTGAAACTAAAATCATGGACATAATAGCAGGGACTTATTAAACACGATACTAGTAGGCACAGTTTTATATATAATTAAATTGTATTTGAATTTATCAGTGCATACAAAACAGTTACACCAATGTTAGATGCTGCTCAGTTATGACTAGTATGTCAGTCGTTGCTTATACAGAGGTAAACGTTAAAATTAAAATGGAAATATAAATTTGTTTAAAAAATATGTAAATATTAAATTTTTAATTTACCTGTTCTTTGATTAAAGATCTGTTGGCAATCGATGCATATACCCAAGAGTTGTGGTCAGATGTAGTATGTAGTTCTATAGGAAAATAATGTCAAAGTATCTCTTTTAAAACAAATAATTTTTCATGTACTGGAGACAATAGCTGTAGGGATCACAGATATGTCAGCACCATCAAATTTTGCTTAACTAGTTGTAATAATTCAAACAGCCTTGGAAAACACAATATATAAGGTTCTTACTAATTGCACGAAGGATGGTGCTTTTGAAGTTCTGGAAAAGCTTGATTGAATAGATGCACCTCAGGAATTGCGTTTTTATTGTTTATTTCGTTTGGAGTCATTGTACATTTTACGATTTTATGTATACGTGAGACAAGGGAAAGGAGTGGAGCTTCAAGCCGCGAATTACTCACCAGGGATTGGTAGTAAAGAGGTGTATCAGTTGTGTACAGAAATATGAGAGTAGCTGGCAGAAGAGAAAATTATAATAGAGTTAAATTTGAAAACACACACATTTCCTTGTTATGTGAGGCATCCGTAGACATTACATGGTGATGAAAGGGAATGAAAGCAATTTTTCTTATACTCAGACTTTGAATCTGAGAAGGCCGTAATCATAAGAAAAGTCCATGTATGTAGGAGGTTGTTTTCCTTGTGATAAATATTTGGTGTCATATGATGAAACTTTTACCTTCTTCCTTTCCTCGCCTCACGTAAAAATCCCCGTCAGAGTTGATTCAGTAACAATAACAGTATAGTAAAGTTTTTTGCTCAACAATCCTTTGGATGATATACGAAATTGAAGATATTTTCAGGGGTTTTGCTCTTACGTAAATAAGATTTTTGTCCGGAAAACAGCAGCACTTTGAAGACGAGTAAGTCCATAGGTAGAGTAAAGTAACTTCCTTAAATTCCTCATACCTGTTGTAAAAAAGGGTGTCCTTGATTTTGAAATTATAATGGCTTGCTCTTCCCTAATTGCGATATGCTCCGTTGCTACTTTCTACAATTTTTATTTATATCAGTAAGGAGGTTATTGTGTTTAAGACTCGTGTGGTGGTGGCCAAATCTCGTTACGAACTTGTCTGGAATTCAAAATCTGTCTCCAATGTAAGTGAGTAGAAACTTGTAAATGCAAAACTTGGAAAATTGCAAAAATGTTGGACGGTAGTCGAGATACAGATCTTCAAATGATGATCTTCTTGAAGGTTACAACACATAGACTTGTAAACACAAGCCGAACCGTTTCGTTCAAAGCGTAATCTCAGTCTCTGGTGAAAGAAGAAGCAGTGAACGAAAAGGTGTTTTGACTCGAGAGAGAGGAAAATGAGAACTAACACAGAACGTCTTGGTGGAGCCTCTCTTGTACACACACAGGAAGCGACCAACAGAGACTAGCCAACCCCTCGGAACAGTACACGAACAAACGCAGAGACAGCACAAGGCACAATAAAGAGCTGTTGATCTCCATAAGGGAAAATCCCCGCCGAACATGCTCAAAGTAAAAGTTTTTAATACAATCGCTTTCTGCCTACACAACGCATAAATCGGTCTTTGTTCTTCTACTCTACGTACTGCTATACCAGTCCATTAAAAATCACATACCAACTAATACCTTGTACTTTTTATGCAGGTGTATCAGGTGGATTGGCCTCAGCAATAACTCTAGCTTCATCTCTTGCCACTCATGATGAGTGCTTGTGTCCAACTGCAATGCTGTCTATCACAGAACTTCATTTTCTGTTTTCATAACTTCCATACTTAATTTCTTTCTTGAACTACCGCTTTCCATAAATGTTGAGTGTTTTTTACAATATGTTTTTTCTCTCGACCATATACTGCTCATTCAGCCTTTCGCCACTTTGGATCTCTTGAAGACTTTCATCAAAACAGACATTGGCATTGGTAGTCTTGAAGTTTGTCATTACATTAACCTAAAATTATTCAATTATCATGCCATGCTCAAATGGATATTTATTGCATCCACTCAGTACTCTCCTGTCTCTCTACAAACAATAACTAGCTTCTCATTAGGTTCTACTTGAGATTTAGAAAATAAATACGATTTTCAAGTACTTTTGTATAAGTTGAGAATTATTGTGACAACCTGCTATCTTAAAATTTAATCAAATTGGTCACTGGAGACAAACAATTGAAATCAACCACGTCCTATATATACTAATATATTAGTTGTTGAAAACGTTTCTCAGTAATTTATTATTAATAATATAATTGAATTGTACATTTTCACAGACCCTTGGCTACCCAGCTCGTTTTTACACGCACAAATAATTGTCACTTGCTAAAGGCACATTGTTATGTTGACTCAGCGCTGAGAACAAATATCTTTGAGGTTTTATAAAACAATGTAAAATCAATTTGCTAATTATACTACATTCGATCCAGGTTCAGTGCCGAGGTACATCCATACAAACTCCACACTTCACGTGTCACAAAAGTGACAAGGCTTTACATACATTATGATACATATGTATCTATATGTACCGAGAAATTTCCATAGTTGTCTCCAATTCATACTTATGCAATCTTTCTCAATTGTGCATTAATTACGTGTGCAATTCTTTCTTTGAAGTAATACAAGAATTTCTCAACTTCCATGCACGTACATCAAACACAATGAGGATATTTCAAAGGATCAATCCAGCTATTGCTATTTAATGCACAATTAAATCCAATTTTGCTGCACTGACGCAAGCAAACAGAAAATAATTTCTAGGAAATCGTAAGATAACCATTTACTTTGAATAAAACATGAACATAGGACATGCAGTTATATATTCATTTTATAAGTTTTACTACGTAACTAAGTAATACTCCATGCCAATGAGTCCCCATCGATCCAGAACTGATTGAACAACTAAAATGGCTGACAGCAATACTTAGGGGTTATGACTTTCCCGACTTTGGATTAAGGAACTATCGAAAATTATGGAGGTACATAGCACACAAATGTGAATGGCTTGCATTTCGCAATGCAATTAGCTATTTGCATTAGAATTTGTTGATGCTCCACAATATCCGATTCTGATGTTAAAAGTTTTAAATGATCAATATTTTCCAACGCTCCTACTTGAATTTGTTAACATGTCCAGTGATGGTTACAGTGTTTTGGTGTGATTTACCCCCAAAAAACGGGAATCTTAAGTGCATTTATGGCTAGACAACCAATTTCTTAGTATTTACTTCCCTTTATCCTTGTGTATATATATGTAGTGTAACTTAGTATTATTATAGTCAATGACATTATTAAAGATCAGTTATTATCTGTTTAGGATATATACACGACTTATGTAGAACTATATGAGTTTGTGCTTGTGTTACGTATATAACTTACTACGAATCGGTTTTGAAGTCCAGAGAATATAAGAACGAAGTCTTGAGTGCTGTTTGTAAGCTAGGATTTTAACGTCTGAGTGAAAAAAGCTTGATCACATTCTAGTTGATATAGTGGATCATGGTGACACATTCTGGAAGCTTGCTGGAGACGTAAGAAAGAAGACTTCCATGTTCCTGCAGTGTCTATATACATATGTAGTCTCTCTTTTTCAAAGGTCGTATAAGGCAGGCATCTCTGGTTACGGTGGCAACTGGCAGCTGAGGAATTGAAGGAACAAACTACTACTGAAAAACTCGGATGCATTGGATATCATAAAAACAATAGTGCACTTCACTGCAGAGCCGGACGGTTGTTGGCTTTATTCTCGAACATGGATGGACTTGAGAAGAGGTAAAAGAATAAAATTCGTAATAAAATTGAAACCCAAGCTCTTCATAGTTGGTTTATACTTTTCCTAAGCGGTTATAATATTATTGGTTTCTTGTTTGTACTCTCTCTAGTGAGATTAGGAGAATTGGGAAAGATTAGCAAGTTACTGAAATGATTTTATCCAGTAAAGGCTGAATGGCGTTTCTGCTCATACTATAAGATACTCAAACAATTGGAAGGACTGGAACGAAAAGAGTTGAAGGGAAACTAATATTTCTTTGAGGTAAATGCAATAAAAAACTTTGTATGCCCTAAATCTTTATTGTTTTCCTAGAGCTTACGTTAAAATAATTAAGTGGTGATAATGTACCATAGAGCTATAAGACGCAATGATATGCTGAATTTCCTTTTGCGATGACAATTCGAATTTACTGTCCATTTGCTGAATCTCGCCGATTTTCAGAACATATAGTACCCATTAGGTATAGTGTATGCTCTTCGAATGAAAGAAATAGGTTGGAAGAGGAACGAATGATTAAAAATAGTATTTTTCCAGCCTGGTGAGGAATGTTCCATCGATTAATAGAAATGATTGAGTGTGAGAAGACAATTTGTAGGAACTGGAGGTGAAAATCAAAAGCCTTCTAGTCAGCGTAAAATGAGCAAAGATGATCCTTATTCTCGTATTATTATTCCTTTTATGATAGGTACGTTAGCCTTAATAGCTGTCGCGATGGTTCCGTTCTGACGTACAATGAAGTAGGTCATGCATGAACTGAAGGTTATATAACTACTAAAGACTAGTACTAGCAAATTTTTCATTTTCAATTTTAGAAGGGTATATGTATACACCATGTATGCATCCCTCCATTTTAGAACTAACCTGCAACATCGGAATGAAAAAGGTGACTTCGTATTAAGAAAAACACTGGATGTTGACCAAAATCGTCCTTTGACGTTTTTCACGATTTTTTTTCATTTGTGTAGTATTGTGTGTGATAGAGAGGTTGAGGAGTGGTAATAGAAATTGCCGCAGTTGTTATTGAGGAGTAGGTTCTTGCCAAGAAATTCCATAAAAAATGTTGATGATGACAGTGCTTACTAGGAGTCTTGCGGCAGTATTTGGTAAGAAAAAGTTTTAGGAAAAATACAAGTTAGGAGGAGGAATACATGTTAACATGGGGAAAATAGGACTTTTGAGGTCGAAAATGTACTTTTAATTCATGTCGGAAAGTGTTTTAGGCCATGTCGGATCTTACGACCACAGGAGGTGTGCTACGTTTCCCCGTAATTTCCCACCACACGTATCCACGCATATTAGTTATTACATTTTTGTCGTTGTAGTGTCGAAAGAAGAATTCTCTCTCTCGATACGTGAACTTCTTAACGTCTTTAGTGGAACCTCATATATATTTTACCATGTTTAGTAGCTAAATAGTGAGTAAGAGGGAAATGAACGACCGAAAACATTCACAAGTTTTCCCTATAACGTGCATTAATACTCTTGTGATAATGTGTTGGGAAAAGTGAAATAGTACTTCACACTCAAGTGTATTACGACCACAAGTTATAGCTTCGGAAAATTTCCACATGGATGAACTTTTCTTTAGAGAGCTCTCACTCATGTATGCATTATTTTATAAGGTCCTTCAAAGGACCATGAAAATACCCAAGAAGCCTGCTATTATTACATGGTATTACAACCGACTTTTCTAGTCATCCCTATTTACGTCCCGTATTTTACCACCTACTTCTCAAGACTCCTGTACGTATGTATATACTCAAGATGGAGGAGATTTACCATGGTTCAGATTTACCATTTTGGTTCCATACACAATGTTTCAAGAATCCCTCCGAGAGTTAACCTTGTCTATTGATTTGGTCATTACGAACGCTTAGATTGCAAATAGACAACCTAGATTTTTCATAAAGTAATGCACAATCTTGTTCATGCATGCTTTTTCCCTGATAATCGACAGCCTAGACTTTCACACAGAAATGCACGATATTCTTCATCATGAATCATGCCTTTTTGCTTGTCCGACTTTCCTTCATCGTTCCATGCATGTACAAAGCAATCTCATTGTCATTTTCAATATATATTTAGTACAAAATCTATACACAATCCATTACCTACTAGAATGTTTCCTATCAGCCATGTCCTTTACAATCTTCCACCTTAAAATAAGATGTGCCGATTTAAGATAAAGTCTCTTTTAAAAAGTGCGTAAAAACTAATCTTTGGTGTATCGATGTATCTATAGGAAGTACGACTTTAGAATTTTCAAAGAAAATGCGACCAGAGGTTTAGCGGGAAATAGTTTTGAAAGGACAATTAATTCTTGTTGGAAAAAGGTTTAGGCTTGTCTACGTGCGTAGAAATAAAGACCTCTAAGAATATTCTACACGCTGTAACACAGATGTATCGAAGTAAAGTTTAAACATGTTCCTGTCAGATACACTGAATTTTAATATCTTGCAATGCATTTACATAAAAAGTATGCTTAAGCGTGAGGAAAGTGTCTATGTGTAACATCGGCATATAGAACTAGATTCACATTAGCTATATCTTATATCTCCATACATATTATCTTGAATAGATTCTGGTTGGTTTAAAGACTACGAGCATTTTTAATTTGGTATATTGCTTCCCATGAATTAAGGTCAGGTTGATATGTCAGGTTTCATTTCTTTCTTATCTACTGCATAGGTCTGCATAACATGTCCTGAACTCCATGGCCCAGCCTTAGCAAGTCAGAAGAAAAGTTAGTTTATTAGTAAAATTAAGGTTCTGCTTTAGAGCATTCAATTAAATTCATTAATATTTTCCTGCTTTATGGAGATGACAGTCTGGCAGCACATCATGGGGATTATGCGGAGTTGGAAAGCCGCCTGGTTCTGCTGGAAGAGGTGGAATCTACAACTATATAGTATAAGTATGTATCTTTTCTTGATATAAATGAATAGCTTGGAAGGAACGAACTGCCCTCTTCAAATGCAGTCTTCTCCATATCAAGTTGCACTTATTCACTCTGATTGTTTAAAGTTCGTTCAACTTTTTAAAATTTTATTTTTTCCCGGACTTTTCGTATCCCACTGGAACGAGAAAGATGTAACTCCGGCTTCTTCTTTGCTTTTTACAGTTATAAGCAAATGCTTGAAACATAAAAAATCGGAAAACTGGGCACAGAGAAAAATAATAGGTACAGTTATACGTATGTACATTATACAGTTATTATTTTTATTATTACTATTATTATACACATAAAACATGAAGACTCGAAACTTCTTCAAAATCGATTTTGTGCTTTAAACTACTTAAACTGCAAAAAGTAAAACTTTCAGTAAATTGGGTAGTTAAGTACTTAGTAGGTATGGGCTTCAGCCTTCAGCAATATGGAATGTCGAATATTATCGATTGAGATGTAATTTCTTGAAAACGAGTGGCCGTTGGGACCTGGTCTATCGTATAACTTACCACCAATTTCGGCTCGACTTTTTATCTCCTGAACATAAATGCTATTATCTTTGCTTCACACAATTTTATTCAAAGAAATGACATGCTATTCATGGCTCAAGTGAGATATTTTCTTGTGTTTAAATAGTTATAAATGATTTCTTTTACCTGTAAAAATGCAAATAAAGAGATAATTTATTTCATACAAACATTAATTAAAACCTAGAATGTTATCTTTATGACATTATTATTTTTAAATTCTTATATGTTCACGTTTTATTAATTTTTAGAGCATACTTTATTAGTGACTGTATTCAAGTAGCTCATAAACGACAATATAATACTGGGGCTGAGATAGTCCTCAGTGCGTTTAGTAAGTATACAGTGCTAAGTATTGTTTCAAGACAGGAATGACAAGTGGGGAAATGAAACTTTTTAGACACTATTCAGGCTGCTACGGACGATTAGAATGATTCCATTGGGAAGTACTTTGCTATTATTGCAAGTACACCTACTTCTATGCAGTCGTATTTCCACAGTATAGATTCCCGGTCTTATTGTGCCACCCTCGATTCTACAGATAATATTCTGTCTAAAGGTTAATGGCGACTCAGAAGCAGTCCAGAGGGAGATGCTTATAAGTTGAAAAGCAACGTCTCAAGTTCAACTGACTCATTTTCCACTTGTATAGTCTCCACTGTGTCTTGAATTAGTAGAGGCAAGTGTCGAACAGGCAAGTTTCGGGTTATTATATACCAGCTCCTGGGTTAGCTCAGGGGCTTAGCACTATATAGTTTGACTTAAGAGGTCGGGTGATCTCAAAGGAGAAGAGACCGAGCGTTGCTTTGTGGCTTCCCAGCTAATGCTAAAATTCACGGTTGCCCTCACTCTAGGAACGGCTCTTGTTTAGAAGTTATAGATTAAATACATATAGTAGAACTGTAGCATCAAGTGGATCCAAGGTTTCGTGATAAGCCGGAAAGAGTCATCATTCAAGGAAGAGTCATTGGAATCAAGTAAAGGATTCAAAACGTTTCTAACCAACAGAGTTTGTGTGGAAGGGAAGGCGACGGTAAAACCGAGCCGGCACGTATTTCTATTGAGTGGGCTAGAACGTGAGCGTGGCTAGGGATTGACACCGACGGGAATCGTTATTAAAAATTTACTACCGAATACCAACCCTCATATCTTCCGCAACTGATGGCTTTCGCCGAAACGACCGTGGAATTTGAGGATTCTCAGGTGAGAAAATGTTGTAAGTCAGATATCCTATGACAGTTTCTATCCTATCGTTTTAAAATTCACTCGAGAACCCATAAGCACCGTCAATAGTGTATGTAGAGAAGCAAATATATACTTACATGTAGATATACTATTTTGTCAAGACGTTGAAAGTTACTCACTTGCAGACTTAAAGTAACTTAGTTTGTCTAAAGTACTGTGGCATTGTGCTGGTGAAGCAGATAATTGTTTAACGTCCGTTGTTAGAGGTATATTACAAGATTGAAAGATGTGAAAGTGCAAAGCGGTTTCTGGCATTGGTAAGCCCTTGTGTTCAGACATTTTTAGTAGCAATTTTTAGTAGAAGTGTAAATGGAGGTAACATGTACGTGCAGCCGTGCACACTTTGTTTCATGTCTCTGGCAAAGAAAGATAATAGTAAAGTGAAGTGCTTTCATACATGCAGTGTGGAAGGGATAACTGCCACGACTTCACGTCTACTCCACTCTTCTCAATGTGAGTGAGATTGAGAGCGAGAAAAGTAGAGGATAGGACATGTTGAGAATTTATTTGAGTCCTTTTAATATACCCTCATCTTCATGGAGGGATTTCCATAAGTAGAAATCGGATTTATGTATCAGCTGTATACTTTTGGAAAAGACATGATTATTTATTGTTTTAATAGCTCGACTAATATGTAAGTACACATAATTTACATTATAAATTATAGTATAAAGGTGCAATATTTGTAGATGTAAGTCCTCCATTTGCACGCGAAAAGGAGTTGACAAATATCCAACCTCGTTTTCCTCATTCTCTTCCCCGCTCATTCGGTCTCTCTCCCTTACTTCCCATTAGTCTCGTACAGAATTTATTCAATCCTAATTCTCGTTAAAGTATTCACAAGCTTCCTTGCATACTCCCCGCACTCCTTATATCCTCATATATTCTGTTAGGTTTTTTAACTTCCTAGCTCATCCCTTTGTGGTCGACATGAAAGGTTTTCACTTAAGGTGGGCAGGGACGATTCAAAGAATTATGTTTTAACTTTACTTTATTTGCACTTGGTCTTATTGGAGGTTAGTATGCAAATTACCCGCACTGAGTATGCAAGCTAGTTTGTCTTGAATGGGTCGACAATACAGTATAAAAACCATTAAAGATGCGATGGCTGTGTCGGTACGGACTCCCTTGTCAACTGCCGATCTTAATCACGAAATAAATGATTCACAGTGGTTTGCCTGGCGAATAAACAGCCGTGCGAAGGCTTCTTCCAAAGTGTGTCAGGTTCAGGAAAGGTGAAAATAATCAGGGGGATATATTAAATGTAAACTTCAACGCTAGTAGAGCTACTAGTGCTTTTTCTTACTTACATATTTTATGGAAAAGATTGTCTATAAATCTTACAGCTCCAGTCACGAAGTCCTGTGGTGGAGGCAATGCAGAAAAGCCCACTTCTAAAGGTCGATTTAACCTGGCAGGGATTGACGGTATGGGTTAAAGAGAAATCCGTTCACTTGTGGCCCGTGAAAAAACCTTGCCGGAGAAAACTGGTTCTGAACAATGGTATTCCAAGTCACTACTCTGTCCTTTGCTTTTCATTGCATCCGTCTGTTTCACACACTTTCAGCTTCCTGCGAAAACTTTCGTCTTCGGAGATTCTCACTCTCTCCTTTGTGATCTTGTGGCAAGTCGTATATGTACCTTGCATCACAATGCTGCTTTCTATCTGAAACTCATAGTACAATAACCATGTACTAGTGAAACAAGAACAACTACAGATCCAATATGTAGCTATACGTACGACAATAGATAGTTTTATATACACTTCTTTTATTTGAATACGAATGCTTTGAATACAGTTATAACCTTATACGTTTGCTCCATTCCTTGAATAAAAATAGTATAAATCTTTTATAAAAGTGTATGCGGATGAATGGGAATTTGTTTTTCCAAAATATAAGTAGATTCTTCTACAGGTAACTCACTTTTATTCCCACGTTTTCCTGTGTACAGCCTAGATTTTGGCTCATTCAGCGAGGGGTGTGTAGTACTATCAACATATAGCACAATAATATCATATAGTATCGTATGGTGTACATCCTGCATGGATGTACAAATTCCGATTCTGGGTGACGGTTTGTATTACAATTGGCTGGCCCTTGTTATTTGGATGAGTACATTTCTTCTAGGGTATACTCTAAGACTGGAGAAACTTTGACTGTCCTGATTCGAAATTGTCAAACATTTGAGAGAACAAGTTCTCTGTTCGCTCCAGTGAGACTGATTGTGAACCTTACATAACTATTACGTAATCCCAGCTTAAGTCAAACTTGACTTTACAACCCTCATGTCCCATGACTGTCATCCACACATTCGGGTCTCTTCAATCTCCTAACCAACTATACAAGCGTATCATATCTTCTTGTGTGTCACTCTTTCAAGCCTTTGAGGAATTTTTTCTTTCTTTTTTCACTATGCGTGCAGTTTCTTATTGAAAAAATTGTATTCAGAAAAACTGCCGAATAGCTTGTATGGGCTACTTGTTGTTGGGAACAACCGGCATTGTGATGACATGCATTATTGGGTTGCTGGCTTGCAGCAGAAATAAAATGCGGGCTCATAAATTGCATTGTGGCTGGATCTCTAGCTATTAACCTACATACTCGTAGCTTATGTATTTATGGCGGGAAGGGCGGGTGAAATAAGGAAATGCAACTCATCAATGCACGTTGCTGGTTCTTATTGGGATCGAATTGGAAAAGTTTGTTATTGCTTCCCTGTGGTCGAGGTGTACTTGCATTCTTCGGGTATGGGTGTAGTTGTTTTTGGACAATCGGTTAAAGTCTTCAGGGAATACATTTCTTTAGAAAATATTTGTTTTCCGCGTGGGAGCCAAGAATTTCATTTATTTTCGAATTTTGCAAATCTTGTGCAACTTTTCAGTCGGGCTTGGGAGAAAGTTCATGTGGATAAGGTCCTCTCTAGAGTTGTAATTGTCGAATAAATCCTCTCTTTCTTAACTTATTTTCAGTGAGTGGAATTGCCAGAGCTGGAACTTTGACAGCTATTCTAGGCCCGAGGTAAGTTTCTCCTAGTGAATCTCCTTGGTCTTTGTTTGGTTCAATAATTCTGTCGATTTATTATTCTAAGATATTTTATGCTGTATTATGGAGATTATTAGAACTGAGCACATTTCTAGCGGCAAATGGTAACTGGAAGTGTCGCTACTGTTTCATTTAAATTTGTTCTGGGTTTTCCTTTAATACTTACTGAAAACTTGTAGCAGTCATCTCTAGAAGAATACTCAAAGTATTCATAGATAGCGTAATAAAGTTGCTTTGGGTTTGTGAGGATCGTTATGCTTCAGTTACTTTAGAAGTTGTATTATGTGCTTATGGATAAGTATATAGATTAAATTGATGTACCCACATTTTATTTGTTTTAAACTCAGAGCTGTTCCGCGGTATTCGGGACTTAGTAGACAAGTTTAAACAAATAAATACCTTATAAGCATAGATAAGTAATATGCAGTAGCCCATGTATCCTTGTTACAGATATACATATATGCCTTTGTTTACAGATATATGTAGTGCAGGGTAGTTTCTCTGAAATGTGGTACAAATCCAGGAATGAATTATAATCATGTGCTCATAGTGTGTGTACTATATTAATACTGAATTTTCAATTTTTTTTCAGCGGCGCTGGGAAGACGACATTACTTTGTGCTTTGGCGAACAAATTACACGGTAATTTGTTCTTATGAGTTGCTGTTTGTTTTAGCCGGATATAGCTTGTTTGGAAAATCAAAAAAGACATCAAATATCTCCTGCTAAAGATAAAAGCTAGTGCCTTTAGGGATTATAAAAATGCATTGTCATTGACGCCAGGCTAATGCAATCCGTTATAATATATACAGAGATCCAATCCGCTTGTAATCGCTCGGCCTTGCTCATAACTTTCCTGGGCTACACATTCGGTCCAGTATTATCATGTTAGTTGTATGAGGATCTACTGTAGCACTATACATATAATATGCATGTGATATGCACTAACTTATATTTTCTTTTGTGTACGGCATATTTGATTTTTTTGGAGTTCCAACAAGCTGCAGCTATATGTTATCATGCATGTCTTATTAGGAGAAACTTCACTTACAGAGTTCTGCCTCAATGCTAATCTCCGGGTATTACAGAATTTTTGTCTCCAGTCCACCACTGCCTCTGTCAGTTATGAACACTGTTAGGTCGTAGTATTTTGCATCTTGTCGCCTACTGCATATAAAATTTATGTACAATACAGCTAGTTAGAAAGTTTTAGTGAGAAAATCAAAAAATACAAGGTTACAACAGCAGATGTTTTTTTGTTTGGATTAAAACTGAATTTCGTTACATAATACCGGGTTTTCCCACATTATGTACTAAATTAACGTAGTACTTCTAAACATGTTATGTGTTCTTGTTTTTTAAATTACTGAAAGTTACAAAGTTAACATATTTAATACAAATATTATCGTGACGTTAAATTATGGAAGTAAAATGCACCTGAAAAGAAATTTAAGAAGTTAAAGAATGAAAATGTCGAGAGAAGCAAGTTTATTATTTCGAATTATGCGCCATGAGGCGTTATATCGTTATCGATGCCGATATGGAGAATCTCCATTAAATCAGACACTAACGTTGGCGACATTCGTCTGCCAACATTGTCGCGTAATGTAAACTTATGTGTCTGGCATCTGGGATTGATAATGCGGGATGAATGCAATACAAAGTGTAAATATGGGAACAAGACATTTCGTAAGACGGCCGGTAGTGGCATACTTTAAGGCTATCGCTCAAAACGTTCCTGGTCATTAGGTTTTGCCCGTACGAGGGATCGTTCGATCTCCTCCAGGAATTCCTGATGTTCCCTTCGCGTCCAGTATTATTTACCACTTTATCATCCCCGAGTGTTTGGTATCGTCTTCCTGGCCCAATCCTCACCGAAGTCTACTGAAAGTCAGGCTTAACAAAATAGTTTTTTCGTTTGTTGCTTTTTGAACATGGAAAGTAGTTCATGGGAATGGTGAAGTGACTCTGCTATTTTTCTATACAAGACCATCATATGTGGATTTAGAACAAGCTGTGTATGAGTGTACTTTAGATGGCTGCAGTAAGGTAGGGCTTTGAATGAGTCCATTGGAAAGTTTAGGACTTTTGACTTTTTGTATGACAATGTGAACCGATCATAGTAGTAGGATTCTTATGATGATGGGACTCTCATACCGTGACAACACGTTCTTCTGTCCTAATGCAATCGACGTACATGAATGTCCTCGGCTTTCAAGGTATCTCAAGGCTTTAGTGCATTTACCTCCCTGATACCCACTACTCTCCGAAGAACAAACCCTTCTCTTCAAGCTGAGCTCTTCCATCTCCAGCTCTCACGTAAGCACTCATACACGCACTGAAAGTGTAATCAGATGTTTCTTCATAATATTAGTCCCTACTTCTATGTCTCCCTTTGCGATCTTTCTTGAAAAGTAACCATCTGATACAAATGTATTTGGAACCCAAAGTATATGGTAAATGTCTGAAGAAGATTCGATTCTTTGGAAATGATTTATACTTCTCGACCTTTCCAGTTTCTCTCTATCGGCTTATAACTGAGCGAGTAAAACCTTCGCGGCCAACATAGTGTAAACTCCTTGAAATTCTTAACTGTAAAACTTGTTACTATGCTAAATTCTAATACTTTACCTACAATGCATTTGAGTACATCTGTTTTAGTGACGATTTAAAGATATAGGAAAGACAGTTTGCAAGAAGGTGGTCGATCACACCATATTCATTCCATTAGATGCAAAATGGAAGATGCATAGCAAACAGTCTGCAACATTTTTGCAGTTTAATACATTTTTATGGACTACATCAAAAAGCTTTCTTAACCAGAGAAATACAAATTAAAGGTGTTCTTTTCTGAATGTTGTCAAAGACGGAGTTCTACATATAGCTATTCCTGATTAGATTCTAAACATTGAGGTAAATTTTGCATTTATACATTTCGATATTCTTCCAATTATAAATAATACCAATATACTCATGCAACATACTCTGATTATTCTTTTCACTGTTTTTGTATGCATGTTTGTGTGGTGATGGAGTTGCCTACCTCAAATAGTTTCTTTGCTTTGATATGAATTTACTTTCATCATTTACGTCTTGACATTATGCAAGATAAGAAGGTAGTCCATTTTCCCCTTACCTGCAAGAGTTAAAAGAGTTTCCATAGAAACCATTAGTCAACGGACATGAGAACAGATTTATGAATAGATCTAGTTGGAAACTCATCAAAGGTGAAAGAAAAGCGGAGACATGTTATAGAGTTAGAATAGATGCCATAGTACTAATATACATGTATATTTGAAGTTTTAATACAGGTATGTCCTTCTTTGTTAATTTCCAGTGTTCGTGAGAAGTTTCTTGATTTCTTGGCTATTATTTTTAGATATTCAACCTACATTGCTGGTTAGAAACATACATAAGATCCTGTGGGTAGATTAGCTGCTCACGTAATCGAGTTCCATATGTATCTAAAAGTATATGAATTCAGCTGGATCATTGAGAATTCATCTATTTTTGGGTCACCTTGATTTTTGATTATGACTTTGGCGACGTGTGATGTCGGTTGACGAAATACATTGATCAAAACCTCCCCTGTAATTTTCAGGTACTTGTCTTTTGAAAATTGGCAATAAGTTTCTGTGTGTAAGCAGCAAAAGTGGTGTAAAAGAAAAGGCTGTTCACAACTGTACCCAAGGGCGATTTACACAAGAAATTCTAAGTTTTCATAACTCAGGCTCTATAAAAGTAGAGCATCTATAAGTAAAAGGTAGAATGGGACAAAATAAGCTGACAAAATAATTTTCCCAGCACTTTTTAAGCTGAAATTAGAATATTCAACATCTCGAATAACAAGAAATTTGAAAATTCAACCTCGTCTTGTACCATTTGAAATTAAATCTTTTGATATACATATAAAGTACTAGCGCGTTCTATTTCTTTTGTCCTTTTTTATTTCTTTGTTGTACCATAGAGAAGTTGAAAGAGCCTGATAATGTTTTGATCTTGTAGCTGTAGATAAAATCTACACGTTGATGAACATATAATATCTACATATTCAATTATACGCACTATCAACGTGTTGAGGTAGTAATGCATACGTGTAAAACACGTGGAGGTAGATCATTGTGGAAGCTTACACCCATTAATGTAGAGTCTCCATTTACTTGCGTCACCTTTTTTCCTTTATTATTATTTCTAGGAATATTATAGTTGTGAAGATATCCAGTAACACATCATATGTATCCTATATTTATCACTATTTACAAAGCTCAAATTGCATCGCGTCATTTCATTATAATTCGGCTTTCATAGTAAACTACTAAAAATTTGTTTTTTTGTGGTTTCTGAGAAAACAAGAAAAAATTAATAAATGCGCAGAAGAATCCTTTGGAACCATCCAAACTTTTGAATGTGCTTTAAAAGAAATTCCGAAGAAACAGTTCAGAAATTTAATTTCCTAGACTTACTTGCTCGTGGAATCGGATATGCCAGGAGCTAATTTTTCTTCGTAATGTTCTTGGTATTTCGAACTGAAGATGCTATAAAGAATATAGTGAAGTCAGCATAATGTATTACTGTAGTATGGTATGTATAATACTGCACAAATAAAAGCTCACAACTTAATCAGCCCAAGTATATTTACTATACAGGGCATACGGTATTTGAAATGCTCAAGCATTGTGTTCCTACAAGGAACGAATAAGTTTAAAAGGACGGCTGCCCTTTATCTCCCAGGAATATAAAAACTTCTTTGGCAAAATATAGGAACTTATCTTCACGGATCACATAGTATCTATCTGTAGTATATAGTGTTACTATGTAATCCGTAAGGAATACAATCTATTTCCTTGTTTATATATAATCAAAGCTTGTAGAAAGGAAGAATATTATGTGCTGTGGGATCAGATCTAACAGATTTTTTACAATAGAAAGTAATTTTTTGTTGTATTTTACCATCATTTGTTTCTGCTTGGTTTTTTCGAACTCGATCCTATCGTCAGTGTTCGCATTGTGTAGAAAGTTTGGAGAGTTTATCCATTTGGGCATTTCAACATGTGCATACAGAATGCAAGGGAATGTATAAGCGTGTTAGAAAGGCATCAAGAGAAGCGAAAGTGAAAGAGAGAAAAAGAGTGGGTGTATGAGAGAAGTATCCCTTGAAAATTTATGCATGTCTTAGTAGATTTAGATGTCAGTTTTGTAAAGACAAGTAAGAATTTTCGGGTGTTGGGAAATATATCGACGTAGTGTTTGTGGAGTAGCTTACATGTGGAAGGGTTTTGTTGGTGGGAGTATGGGTGTTATGTACAATAAGGTATGGTGTAGAACTGACTTGTTTTTAGTTTTCTATGTATTTTTCGACTATTCCTTCAGTCAAAATATTATTTATGTGTCCGGGTTCGTGAATATTTACCTTCGGGGATGGATGTATGACAGTAGAAAATTTTGTATTTGAGTGTATTTCAGTATATTGTTTAGTACTATAACTGTAGGTTACCCTTAAGACAATATTATGGCATATTTATTCATATGTTGAAATTGAAAGGGTATGAAAATGATGATGGTGGTATTTTCTTATTCCGTATCTACGAGAGTCTGACTTACAAACAGTAGGCAATGTGTTACTGAAGTAGCCCGGGGTACGTAATTAAGTTAATGTTTGGCGATTTTAACATTACTGGAGCAAAGTCACCACGGGGCAATACTGATACCACAACAAAGTACACCGTGAGAAATAATATTACATAGGCCAGGAAACAGGAATGTATACTCGGTGGAGTAAAGGAGGATGAATATGATTTCTCCACACTCGAGTACACAGTGTTGGGGAAAGTATTCAAATCAGCTTTCCTTTTGGCACATCATTCCCCTTTTCCCACAGGATAAATAAACTTATGCAAGCCCGTTTTAGGAGGAAAATTATTGACCTCTTTAATGCTGTGTCCTTGTTTTGCAAGTCTGATTGTTGTACTTGTATATCTATAGGTGCTTGTGGATAAATAAGACTGGAAAAAAAAGTACGTCGAGAGAGAAATTGCATTTCCAGGGTGGAGTGATGTTAGAGAAAATTTATTTTCTAGATTTTCCCTGTCAGTCAGGCAATAATGGGATGATAAAATAAAAATGGAAGACACTTGGGAAGTATGTACAGCGATGCTCAAGAAGAGAATAGGGGGGGGGGGTGGAAGGAAGGGAAAGGGAAGGAGAAGCAAAGATAGAAATATTGAAAAGTCAGAGTTGAGCTAGACAGCAGACTCTCGATTACTTTCATTTCAATTGACAGCAATAAAATGCAAAGAAGTGGTTTACTTTACAGGCGAAATCCAAGGTGATATTCGTTACAACGGCTGGCCAGTTGACGGGGACATGGTACGCTTGTCGACTTTCATCCCACAACAGAATCTCTTCATTGAAACTCTGACCACAAGAGAACATCTGGAGTTCATGGTAAGAAGAGATGAGAATCCTTGAGTACGTCTTGTCTGTTATTCCCTCTGAATTGCAAAAGTCCTCCTGTAAGTGCGATCTTGCGTCTACAAAATAGGAGAATATATATAGATACTGTCTGAAACTATAACCCATGAGCTGTAAAGAAAGAATGAGTAAGGAAAGGAGTGCAGGAAGAGAAGACTCGGACAGGAAGAACGAGGAAAAGATCAGAGGTTGATTTGCAATCTCATGTCCTCAATGTGCCACCAAAAAGCTTGAATAAGTCTGAAATTACCAGTTTGGAATTGGAAATCACGGGAATCTGTTCTTGTGTTACTTCCTCTCCCACTTGGATTTTTTTAACGTTTCAACCCCATTGAAATTTTACTCCCTCTCTGCATTTCACTTCCACCTCATGCGTTGTCTTTCTTTGTACATAAAAATCTTACAAATCAATGGCGTATACAAAGTTGAAACTATTGATTCTTGTACACCAATATGTATTCATATACTATAAGAAGGTTGACTACTTGTATCTTTTAAATTGTATGTGGCATTTGTAAGCAGTCAAGTTTTTATTTGTATATTTTTGTTTTTTTTTGTAGGTTGCACTGCGGTATCATCACTACTCGACTAAGAAGAGGAGTTTGAGAGTCAATGAATTGCTAAAAGAATTGAGTCTTGAACCCAACTCAAGGATTTCATTCTTGTCTGGAGGAGAGAGGAAACGGCTCATATTTGCCTCTGAAGTCTGTGTGGTTTTTTCTATTATTTATCTTTTGAGACACAACTTTTCATTTTATTGGACTGTCTTTCCCAACGAACCCGCTTGCTTCTCTCTCACTATGCAAATATTCTGCCTTCAACTGCCAACACTCCTGCTTACAGAACCCCAATTCGTGCATACGTGAGTATGCTCTGGAATACTTTGATATTTATTCCAGTCTCCTTGATTCACATTATGCACACTTGATGACCTTTTCCTGCTTGTCCTCAGCTGTCCCGCCTAAATTACCTCTTTATAATAAGTCATACCAAGATATATTATCGTTTTTTCTTGAATCTTGTTGTGATAAAATGTTTTTATACAACTATTTTTATAGAACTATTTTATATAACTTTCTATACAAACGTTTTTACATAACAGTTGTTACAACTGCTTTCATGTAATTTCACATGTCCATACACACTTATAGTAGGAAGTCCTTGAGAGTCCCTCGTAATGTCCGTAGAACGCAAATAGCAGGGACTTGATGGATGAATGGTTTTATTTACTAATGGGGGCATTACTTGCGAATTGAGAGTTCAGATAAAAAGTGATTTAAGCAGTTGCAAGAATACGATTACATGAGAAGAATAAAATACAATATTATAAATCGTAGATTATGGAAAATATAAAATACTTGTTTTTCTATAAGATTAAAAGCCTTATAAACAAGCGTAGCCTACAATGTAAAAATAATGGACATGACAGCTGAAATGAAGTGAAGGTACATATGAGCAATTGCATACATAGACAGGATGACAAGTAGGGAGCTTCACTAGAACCGACAGTGTCAAACCAAGGTAATTATATTTTGGGTTGAAGGTTCTGTTTGGTGGGTGAAGGTAGATTTCCCCCTATAGTGGTCTTTTCCCTTTCCTCACCACTTTCTTAAGCTATTGTCTTGTCTTGATATCCTTCGTTCATTTGTGAGTGAGCAGATTGTGACAGATCCTCCATTGCTATTTTGCGACGAGCCCACGAGTGGTCTTGACAGTCACACAGCACATACCATCATTTCTTTACTGGAACAATTGGCAGCCAGAGGACGAACTATCATTTGTTCAATCCATCAACCGTCTTCTACAGTAATCTATCCACATATATGTATATATACAAACACACGGATCTCTTTTCCTCTCGCCTCATTCGTCTGAAAAAGAGTAGACAAAAGTTGAAAGTTGTAGCATTTGGGCTGCCACTTCCCTCCGAAAGTCAATGTATGTATATGTATATATCTGCACTTACGCGTACATGCGTTTGTTGTTTTTATCCTTTCTCTGATGACTGAGCGTGGTAGCTTTCCCTTAAAGCGATAACTGGAGCAGGATTTTCAGAAAAAATGTTTCTGTTGCCAACAAAAAGAGTAACTACTCGTGCACATATTACTACCGGAACTATTTCCTTCTCATTCCTTTTTGGAAATTCTCCGACTGGGAATTTTAACTTAATATTCTAGCTATTATTTCACTGTTTGTACTCATTTCTTCTCCTTTGCTGTTGTGTATACATCATGAGTGTAACAGCTCTTCACTAACATTTTTTGAAGATTGCTGTGCTGATATTATGTCATTTATATAAAGACTTCAAAGTGTTACTTTTTAGTTGTGTTGCTTCTCTCAGCCGTCCTTTAAATGCAATAGACCGAGTTGGAGTAACCGGCCTAACTTGTAAACGATCCTTTTTGAATCGCTACATTGCAGATGGGTATATACTTTCGCTTCCGCAAGCACTTCTTCCCAAAAGTTATTGAAGAGTTTGCGTTTTTTCCAACAGTTATGTTTACACATGCTGTTCGGTTGCATATCCTGGTAGACTAGACCTGACCGTCTCCCTTCAACCGAGTAATAATCGGCGGGTTTTGTAAAAGAAGAGATATGAACTTGTGTGAAAAAGTGCTCACTGCAGATTGTGAATATAATATTTGTATATCCACCTCTATACAGGAATATAATCTATCCAGGAGCTATGAATATGAGTACATCCCAGCTTTTATATCTATATGATTTTATAATAATGCATAGTATAAATTCCTTTTGAACAAGCAAAACATTGTTGACAAGCAAAACTTGTTTGATTTCACAGTAAATTTCTTTTCTCTTTTGAGAATCATTGAAAAAGACACAAGCTCCTTTCATGTGGAGCATTTTGGCTGAAAACTTTATTGACTTAATAAACGTAATGTGTTTTACGTATGAACCAGTTGGTTGTAGAAAGTTTTTGGTAGAAATATCCGGAACTTCTGACAAGGTACGAATAAGTGTCATATTAGCAAATATTTTCAAATTCCACAGTGGCAAATAGTTCAGAAAACTTATTGAGTAGATGCCCACTCAGTAAGTATTTTGTGCCGACGATGGTGCTATAAAAGAAGGTACTTATTAGTATTTGGACACTTGGGAAAAACCTTGTCACCTACGTTGTAGCCCAATATTGTAAATAAATTAGTGTTACTTAATAGGTAGTAACTTGTACTACTGCAACATATTATTAATATATTATATAATGGTATAGCATTGTAAGCATTCGTGTGTACACATTGTATAGATGTATACATTACTTACGGAAGGCAGGGGGTAGGGATGTGGAACCCATCTTGATAGCTCGAGACGTTCGTCAAATTTTTTCAACTAAAAAATTCTATACGCATCTTATACAAGAACTTGAATGGAACTTTTTTGCCTCTTTTTACATACGTGTGCTTTATATTTAAGCTCAATTTCATAGCCGAAGGGAGCCTTTTTTACTTCCTTTTATTATTCAGTTTTGATGTATACCCCAGGTATTTTCCGCATTCAATCATCTTATCCTGCTCACTGATGGACGAGTTGCCTTCACGGGGAAAAGTCAAGAAGCTCAACCTTTTTTCTTGTCGTAAGTAGGAGAAAATCCTTGACTTTACTCTTTTCTATTTGACAATCGTCTCTGTCCCCCATATTCACCTTTTGATATGATGAATGATGTATGATTTGCTATTCACAGCACCATTTTTCTTCTTAGCGCGATACGCTCTTAGACCTATCATTATGGTTCTCTGACTTTACTTCTATATGCAAAGCGGAGATGAAGGCGTGAACTAATTTTTTTTCTGGTAAAAGATGGATTAGTTACGTGAAGTAAATCCGCTGCTGCTCCCTGGATCACACCTATGTATATTCATATTATAAACTATATTCTATAAAATTACTTGCATTTGCTACCGTTACAACATTGCCTAACTGAATTCAAATAACTCGCAACCCCAAAATAAGTCTATTCATCAAAATGAGACTAGCAAATTGTTATATAAGCCATGGCTGTATAATGTTTCCATGCCAAAAATTAGATTTTCCATGGAAATCCTGAAATGAAGTAAGCCATTTACCCTTTGATCATCTCCGGTCAGGTGCAAGGTTCGCAGAATAGGTTCCTATTATGATTATGGTGGCAATAATGAATAGGACGTCGAATGTATGATTCGATGAACAATTACAATTTCTTAACGTGATTTCATTTACCAGGGTGAGGGTACATAATTAAATATATCTCGTATTTTCTAGTGTGGTCAGGATGTATCTCGCAGTAATTAGTACGGTTATTCCAGCCCCAGATTACCAGTTAATTTTAATCTCCCGCCGCTCGCAAATTTAATCCGATGTGTAAAATCCCGGTATGAAGATTGATAGCTACCCGCTATTACATTACAATTTTTCCCCATCAGTTTTATGAAGCTTTTTCGATTAGAGCAATGCGAATGAAATACCTTCAATGTGCAAAACATTTATAAGTACATTACTTAAGTTCTTCGAAGCAATCTTAAAGCTAGTAAAAATATACGCTGTAGAAAAAAATTAAATGAAACAAGATATGTCTGCGATACGTTCCTTTTTGCTAATGTAACGACGGGATATTTATGAAACAGTGGGAATAATTTATCGGGGTTGTGTCCCTCAGGTAAATGTAGTCGGGAATTCAGCAGTGGAGCAAATTCTGAGATACCTTGCCCGACGGTTCAGTTTCTCTATCCAAATAATTACATGTTATTACAGCGTCCTCCTACTTGTAGTTTTGCTTTCGGCGTAGAGTATCAAGGTATTCATTTTACTACGCCAGTCGTATAATACTTGGTATCATTATTTTTCTGAGTGTAGTTTACTTTATTAGCTCAAATTTTCAGCCATCAAGTTTCACAGAGAGATGCACTAGAGTTTAATTAATTAACAATCCGTTTTGAAATTCAAACTTGGTACAAAGCAAGTACAAATTTTCATTACTCACAGTGTTTCGTAATAATAGCTATGTACACATGTATGTGCACTGTATACATGTTTATGTAGAGATAGGTGCTCAAGTTTTAAGTTCAGAAGCAGTTGCTCTTCAAAAACAAATTGTTTCCAGGATAGTGACAGCATCCATATAGATAATGAACTACTATTAATAAAGTAAGCTGCTGTTTCAGGATGTGGGATGACTACTCTTTGTAATAAGCGTGATGGAATGATAAGTGTAAGAACTCACATTTTACAGGAAAAGGTAATCATTTAAAAACAATAGGGCAAGTAAGTAAACTTCACTTTGTTTGGTAATTAGCAGCACGGGATGAAATAATATTTTACTAACAACAATAATTAAACTACAGATAAATTGTATAAGTTATGAAGAAACGTCAAAGCGTATATTCTAATATAAGTGTTTTACCTCACAATACTGGAAGCCCTCCTGGAGTTTGCCCAGCAGGTGAATAAAGTCCAGAAATGTTTGATTGAGTTTCACGAAGTATCCAAATAAGAATACAATAAATCACATAATTTCTGTGCAGTTGGTTAAAACCTTAAGAATTATTGTTTCAAATTAGAAAATAAACATACATAAAGGTATTTAATTGATATTTATTCCTAGATTTTGGTTTTTAATAAAACGGCAAATGAAGGGTTGAATAAAGTAAATAAAGCAATAATAATGAGTAATTACATTAGGAAATGTAGCTACATCTTCATTCATTAATGTTTTAATACTTGGAAAATTGTAGTAATAGATTTGTTGTGAGGAAAATAGAGGCATTTAAACCTTCCTATTGTATGTGTCAACAGCTTAGGCTACAAATGCCCTCAGAATTACAACCCTGCGGATTTTTACATCAAGATACTATCCCGTCGACAAGGAGACGAGAATAATACTGGGATGAAAAGAATCCAAGACATTTGTGATTCTTTTGCGAGGTCGGAGACAGCAAAAAGACTCACAAAGGCTTGCAAAAGACTCAAAGACCACACGACACTCTTTCCATTCTATTCAAATCAGGTGAAGCTTTCTTTGAATTTTCCTCCCTGCAATTCTTTCAAAAGTTTGTTTGAGTTGAGTGTGTCGTGATTTTCGGCGGTGGCCATTTGAGGAAGCTTTAAGCACTCGTAATTCTTCCCATTTTAATATCCTTGGCTGTTGAGTTGAAATGATGAAGAGTGTATTTTAAGTGGACAGATACTTGTGGCCAGATAAGATTCGTATGTACTGTCTCAGGTAGAAACCATGATCTTCCTTGAGCTTTCCTTGAGCTATGTGTACCTGCTCCTTTGATTTTAGCCTCTTGGGTGCACTTACTGGACCGATATTACATTTAATTACTGTAACTATCACCTAGAGAGAAATAAATTTCGATAATGAGGATAATATGGTGGAACGTAAATTCAATGAAGGTTTCCTCTTTGTGTACGGCCAAGATCTTGCTTTATAGTCGGTAGTACTGGGTGCGTAAAAAATATCATGCCCTGCTGAACACACTCAGAAAGAGAGGTAGGGAAAGGCAGTCACTGCCATGTTGTCCAAGTGTTCATTTCTTGTGTGTGGGTATGAAGGGAAAAAAATTCTTGGAATTGGTGGTTGTTTGTCATGATGGATTTATTTTTATCATAGGTTGATGATCAGGTGACGCGTACGACAATGTAAGGGAGACAAAAAGTTTTTTATTCTCACAATTACTCAAGGTAATTCTTGCAGAAGTTTGTTTTGGTGCTAGATAATTGATTTGTGGTGAAAAGGTTCAGTGCAGAGTGGAGGACACAAGTGTGCTGGTTGACATGGAGATCCTTTCTTGATTCTATACGAAACCCATCTGTCCACTTGATTCGAACGGTACACAAAGTGGTTAGTAATAATATTTGGTTCAATTTACTTTTACGGGAATCAATTTTCCTTGTATAGATAGACATAATTTTTTAAGGGGAAGTGAAGGGAGAAAATATCATTATTGTACATTTCTTTTAGTCCAGGATTTTTTTCACTCAAATGTTTCTCGGTTCTGACAGATGACGGCCATTCTCATTGCATTATGTTTTGCTGGTGTGGAACTGAATCAAACAGGCATTCAGGATATAAACGGCGCTTTGTTCATCTTTCTAACTGAGAACAATTTCCCAGCCTGCTATGCTGTGCTCAATGTAAGAGATTTTTCATGCTTCACCTCAGACTTTCCTTAACGGAATCAGTTTCCACCATTCTTTTTTCTCTTCGAATATCAAAAGTTTAGTAACTGACCAGCCAAGCCACCATTTAGGAGCTTCGATTACTTTCTCCTCGTGGTCGTTGTAAATAGAAATCACCGCAAGTTCGGTTGAAGAAGAAATCTAGAAAAGCGGCAAACATTTTGGACAAACCTTGTTATTATTAGTTTCCAACATTCTCAAGACCTTAGACTTGTACCTTATATTTGTATGGAGTAGAAATATGTCAAATTATTATTATTAGGAATTTTTTCGAAAGAAGTTATTTACTTGTATACCCGAAACTTCTGCTTCGTTCTGAAGTTTCCGCATGACTTCCCTTGGAGATTAAAAGTAACAATTCTTTGGATGTGCTCAGATTTGCCCGATATAACAACAATGTGTATAGTACACATGTCATAGTTATGTATAGGTGTAATAATAATTAGAGTAATTATTGTATATTAAAATACGGAATTCTGGATTGTCAGACAATGTTAAGTTGACAATCATAAGTAAGAGAATGGGTGAATTTAAAAGTGAGACATTCATTACAATTCAGAGGACGATCATGGTCTTACTGATAAATTACATGGAAATGCTTTTTCACGGAGTAAAATTTTCTGTTATAATGTACGTACATATTCTTAATCTTGTCCCTGGATGGTTGTTGTATATGGGAGAGGAAAACGTCTAGAATCTCCCTCCCTCCTTTCTCACTGTGTGCGAGTCAGGCGTATAGCTTGGTAAATTGTGAAAACTCGTAAATTTCTTATTTCGGATGGTTTTTACTAATGCGACGTATGACTGTACACAAGAGTATTTCTCTTCTTGTGTTTAGGTTTTCCCTCAGGAGATTCCAATTTTCTTACGAGAACAGAGCAGCGAGCTGTATAGGACTGATACGTACTATGTGTCGAAAATATTATCCTTGGTGAGGACTCGTAAGGATTTCAGTTCTTTCTTTTTAACGTATACAAAGTATTGCCGCAAGTCATCCTAACATGAGTACATATAGCGTATAATATTTCCACGCTAATGATTATGTTTGGAGTGTGTGCATGCCGTTGATTGCTGTCAGAATGCATTTGGTTGGCTTTTAAGTCAAGCTAAATGCCGACCAGAGATATGCAGATAAAGCTACAATTTACGGAATGAGTCTTGACGCTACAACAAGATTAATGGTTACACATCATACATGTATTTGTCCCTGAGTCAATGATGACAAATGCTTTCATTTTGTTTCCTCCATGCTGCTGCTCCTGCCCACTTCCTGCACACCATGGAGATCCCGGGTTTTATAATAGAGCCATTGCTATTCACTACAATTTCCTATTGGATCATAGGACTTCGACCAGACTTCCATGCCTTCCTCATGACGACACTGGTTCTCATCATGACCACAAATGTTGCCTGTGCTTACGGTAGGTATACAATGCTTCCTTCAGTCTCAACTCCCAAATATACATAAATTGGTAAGTTGATTATCCCCATACGTAAGAGCCCTGCAACGTTGTAAGGATGCAGCAGGGAGTAACTGGAATTCGAAATCATGTTACTGGAAATGAAATTACTATTTCAAAGTGGTTATTATTTGTGCAAGAATGATTTTGCCCAATGATTTCCTCTTAAATGTTCCACAATGTGTACTGATTAATTGAAAAGCGACATACATACAGATGCTATGCAAATCCGTGAGGTAAATACTATGAGGTTAGGAATTGCTACACCGAGCTTGTGTATATGAGAAAGATTGTGATAATTGCAAATCAGAATTAGTAACGCTAGAGAAGTGATTATTGTGGATTGCACACGCAGGTTGCTTCCTCTCCGCAGCCTTTGAAACCATCGAAACTAGTACGCTGGTAATGATGCCAATAAACCAAATCATCATGGTGTCAGCTGGGTTTTACTTCAACATAAGGTAATAACTTTTGAGATGCTATTATAGACGTTTCTTTTCTGCAGTGTGGTAGTTTCATAAAATATCGAAAACCTACCAATGTAACAGCATCAAATTTTTTTCATTTCTACATGTATATCTATTTATTCGATAAGAGTAATAACGTATTATGTTTGCTTCACTGGAATTTACTCATTCATGAAATTTGGAATAAGCTGTGTGTCAGCGCTAGTGGCTATATTACCCTTGCTTGAAAAGTATTGAGAATTGGCTGATTTGATTCATCGTCCAAGAAATTGACTGATATTCTGGGCTTATAATGGAAAGTATGTCCCCATTATTCAATTTATCTTCGACGGTGAGACCTATTAGGGATTTGTGTGTATAGATTCTACGATAGATGTTTGGTGCATTAGTAAATATATTTAATAGGTATGTCAAAGGATATGATTCTTGTAAAGTATATACGTATGTTATAAGAACTAGAGCGTCAATTCTAAAGCAAAACTAAAGCAAGACTAACGTAAGTATCTGCACACTTGCACCTTATGTAACTAATATCCTCCACGTTTTAAGGTAACTTTTATATATCTGTGTACATATACAGATATAGTTGTGATAGATAGGAGAACTTGTATATAACATACTTAAATACAGATAATATATCATACATTCGGGGTAGATGAATGGTCCAGTTGTGTGTGCACGTCGCCTCAATATGGAATCACAACTTTGGATAGAGCTCTAATGCCACATTTCGCCCGATTCATATATGGGTGCTCGCGGGATCACTTGGTAAAGGTTGTGGTTATCCACATAGCTACCATCCTTTTACCACCACCTCGCCAAATCTGTACTGTATGGGGCAGAGCGGATCATAATTTTTCTTAACACAAGCGAATTCCAATGAGTCGATTTCATCTGCTAGGATGGCTATATCCATGTATGTGGTTTTCTAACCCCCGCTCGCTCCAATGAATAATTTATGACTGCAGCCCTAATGTTATTGCAGTACTTCGGTGACGGTTTGGAAGCATATTTGACTTGGATGTTGGGGACATAGTAGGAAGGTGTTCCAATCCAAAATCACTTACAATAGAATCTGTAGGGTTGCTGAGGTTAATAGTAACCTGTCTTGGTATACGGCTTAGGGATAAAAGAGGCTTACAAGTTGAGGTTTTATGTGACTGAAGACGCCTGCGACGACGGCTGTATTTACTAGGAAAGACGTACATGAAAAATGCTGAAGGCAGTTTGGGTTCTACTCCAAGAAAGGAGTCGTACATTACTTAAACTTTTTATCGAGATTATTTGCTTGAGAAGGAAGAGCTTTAGCTCAAAAACCATAGAGGAAACCTAAATTTTTCTTGTTTTCTTTGATTATGATTGTTCTGGTGGAGGAGCCAGCGAGAGTAAAAAATACCCTTTAGAAAATGGGAAAAATTATGGTCTGATTTGATTTCCGATTTATACGTCACACTCTTGCATGAGTTGTAGGAACATTTGATCAATAAAATGAATCTTGCACATAAATTCTTTACTCGACTTAAAACTGCAGATATATAGGGAAAACACACACTGAATCTCTCACTGAGAATGATATAAATGCATATGGGAAGATGGAACTTTTTCTCTTATGCTTCAACCTTAAGCACTCGTCTCGTTCTCTCGTTCTGGAATGTGGTTTACTCGCATAGCAAGCAGAGAAAGGGTTTTTCTGGTCTACCCGCGTTATATTCAGGCGTGAGAACTTCATTCCATTATGAATATAATTTGTTTGTGTCGCTGAGGAAGATATAACTTTTTCTCAAATTTTGGGTAATGCTTGGAATTACTTACATCTCACTCTGAGTACCCTGTTCATCTTCTGTAAGAAGGAAAGTCTGAAAAGAGTATGCTCGAGGCTCTCATTTGTTCTACATGTATACCATACTTTACTTATATGAGTATTAATTTTTGGTAAATTTATTCAATTTGCAGAACCATACCAATTTATCTTCAGTGGATCACAAACGTATCATGGATGATGTACAGCAACGAAGCACTCACGCTGGTTCAGTGGCAAGGGATTAATTCAATTGGTAAGATCTGAGCTTCACTGGTTTGCAAAGCTGGTTGAATAGACCTTAGTAATATTCTACAAACTCTGACTGATTCCCAGAGCTTGTCGGAACAATTTAGACAGAGATTGGAACAGCACCAACTTGCATTCTTATGAATTCCTCGGGAAACAGTCAGCATGTCTACAGTCTCTCATTCATGTATAATCCTAACTCTCCCTCACTGTAATATAATCATTACCATCGACTATAAATTTCATTATATAGCATTGCGCCATTGCACTGCAATCACGTAAACAGTTGCACACAAGTAAATAGAGCAACAGTCAAATACGAGGCATAGAAAATTCATACATACAAATTACCTCAAATGTAATCAGGTCAAATAAAATTCTCATGAATTTTATTATAATAATATTTTCAGAATGTGAGAGGACAGCAAGCGGGAACGTATCCTTACCCTGCCTTCGAGACGGCCAAGAGGTAATCTCGAAGGTTGGCTTTCACGAGAACAATTTTCACCGGGATGTGGTCTCCATTGCCTTCATATATGTAGCCTTACACCTTCTAGGATTTGTTTGCATTTGGATACGAGGTCGGGGGGCTAGAGGAAAGAGTTTTATGTTGACCAAGGATGTTGGCATGTGTGGAGCCAAACCGGTGTAGGAGGAAAAAGTCCGAGATATGCAATCCTCTCGTATGTTGATGAAGACAGAAAGATTTTACGAGGGGAAGTTCTTGAACGTTGTCGCAACATCATCCTTCGACCTATTTAGTGAGAAAATCTCCGTGTATGAAAAGAGAATCAAGTTATTCCGTTACCCATCTCTTCCACGTTGTCACTTTCCTCGGATATAAAGAGAGCATGCATCATCACCATCCTGACCAAATTACTTGTTTTTTCATAAAGTCTAAATTACTTGGAGCAAATTTTCTTTGAAAGTACAGACCAGAGCTTGAGTTGCTGTTTAGTAGTATAGTGTAGTTTACTTAGTAGTAATGTTATATATTGTAGTATTAGTATATATGTATCTATATAGCACTAACAGCAGTACGGTACTAATATTGGTGGTTGTAATAGCACTACATATAGCGATAGTATTGATAATAGCGGTATTTAAGTATATACCTATATGCATATACTTAAATATAGATGTAGTCCTTCTGACTTCAGTGTTACCGTATATCGTATTCATCTTCGCATCTTGATGCATTTTCGTTGAGATATAATAGTATCATTATATTTCACAAGCTTTTTTAACAAAGAGTAGATGATGTTCGGCCTTACGAACTGATGGATGCCAATAGTCTCCTCATGGTGCTTTCATAGTGGATACTTGATGCTCCTTCAATAGCATCATGAGATTTGACTAGAATGTGTAGTCTTGTATTCATTAGCTTGAATATTCCCCTGGATCATTCTTGCGATAAATTAAGTACTGCCATCATTATGGCAGAACTCATATTTTAATTTTAGGCCTGTCACTGAAATACAAAAAGATGCTACTTATAAATGTGTATACTCGTGAGTCAGGACGGAAATAAGTGTTGCATAATTTCGACATCATTACATAATCTTGTTTCTGCATTATTGTATTCTATGTATTGTGCATGCTTAGTTGCTATGCTTTAAGTACATGCCATGTCCTTCTGAGAAATTTGTTAGACCGACATGAATAAAGAGAGAATGAAGTCTTCTCAGTCAGTCAAGTGAGTAGAAGCTTTATAGTGCTCTACTATGGGGTCAAGATTTGCTATTAGCATGCATTATTCAGTGAAGTATAATATTATAATATACTTATAGATTCAAAGGATTACGGCAGTAAAAGTACATGAAAATTATTGTTTGTACATATACGCAGCTTTCTGGAGTCTCTGCATTACAAATGAGTTCAATAAAATCAAATGGCTGGAGAAATATAGGCAGGCGAAAAATAATATCATACCAGCCGGCACATTGTTTGGTTTGTTCTGTAACTAAACAACGAATAATGTGACATTTACTGCGAATAGTGTATTTTCTTGTCCACATTTATCTTTTCCCTATTTTCGCCAAGTCAATTTTCTTAAGTACGCCTAACACCCAATAAAGTGATTCGGAGAGCCCTCGTCTTCCTTCAACGACATTCCAGATAATAACTTCGTAAATCCAAATGCTGTCACTTTATCGTGTACTTCACCTCCTATTTCCTTGAAATGGTAAAAACACCAGATTCGCTTCCTTCCTTGCGTCGCACAATCTAGATTAGCAAATGTTTAAGGGGAGATGCTATATTATGGCTATGGCTAGCTTTAAAAGCTTTAACATTCTGAGAAGATTGTACCTATAGGTACAAGTTGGAGAAGATTGTACGCCTTGTCGCAAACAACTACAATGTGGCACTTAAATGAGGATCAAAATCTAATTCCCATTATTTACTTTATATTTTCTTTAAATGTATTCCATGGTGAACAACTTTATTCATGTTTATGCTTCTTTCTCAGCTGCTGCACACTTCCACCCGTGAATAATAAATGCCGAGGTGTTTGATTCTTACAATTAGATCCAGTCGGCTTACTTTTTCGGAGCAACCAACAAAGCCAAATAAACCGCGTGACGTTTCATGTTACAACTTTTAGGCCAACAGGACCTTGTAAACTACGACAAACGACCCCACCAACAGTACACATTTGTGAATATTCAAAACATGTAAAGCTTTTGACCCTACAACCCCAAAGCACTTGTTTATTTTATGCTAAAACATAAAAGGTTTTTAAGCTTCCTTTCAGCCTTAATATGAGCTGACCTTTTCTTAGATAAGTTGCACAGACTTATTGTGGGAGTGAACAGATATAAGTATACAACCATGTTTTTGGGACGCAAGTATACAGCTTCGCCAGAATCTTTGATAGCTCATCCTGGTATAGTAAAATATCATTTGGCTTATAATTTAGATTTAAATAGCAGTTATTTTGGCAGGCTCTTAAAATGTTTGGGATGTTTGTTATGAGATAACACTGAAACTAGCATAAAGTGATTGTATCTAAATGTCTAAGCAAAATCCTGGTGTGACTACAAACTTTACTTGGGTTTTACAATTTGTTTTGTTTGACCCGGGCCGTTTTTCCAAAAAACAAATTCAAAACTGTGAGATTTTAGATTTCAACTTCTTTATACTCTCCTTCCGTAAGCGTTTTTATTGGAATTTATTTAAATTGCTCAGATAGCAAGCTTTTACAGAAAATTCGGAATGTTTAAATTGCAGTTTAAAGACACATAATTGAAAATTATCAATACAATTTCGCTTTTTACAAATAAAGAGAAAGAAATAAACTTTATTTCACTGATACCGCTATGGTATATGCCTTACGACACAGTACGCAATTCACTAAT
>JAQGAK010000229.1:0-111313 GCA_034696945.1 Lipothrix lubbocki
ATGTTTAACGTTAGTGGAAAGTCAAAAGTTTCCACTGGAAAGTGGAAAGCCCGACCGAAAAAGGGAATTCTAGCCGTTTCTGTGTTTACGGATATCCTTGAAAAAGTTTATGGTGCATATGTGCACCGTACCATTTTCCACACGTAGATGGTCGATCAAACCTAAAGATCAGTATCAATGCTAATCTCATTGTTCGATGGGCAAGATTAAAAAGATGGAGAGATGAAATGCAAAGGTTAAAAGCTGATTTCTTAAGGCATTCGTTACCCCTTGCCTGCAACTACATTGTATGTCTTAACTGTTTAATGCCCGTGTATTCATTCCTTCACGCTTGATCCTATTCACTTGTAACAACAGCAAGCTAATCAATCAGGGAAGGATACTTGGACGTTCTCTTTCAGTATTTACAAATGCCTCTACCCTACCCTACATTTCCGCTATCCTGTCGTTGTCTGTTACCATTCCCTGATTTAATTTGAAGAAGATATTTTAAGCTCAATATGTATCTGAATTTCAATCCCAGCCTTGTCAATCATTTAAAGCCGAAAGTAATATATGTGTCCCCTGTCAAATTCAATGCTTGTTATTTAATTTATTGACTCTGCTCCATTTTCTATTTTTAAACTGTTCATTCTGAGGTTCAGAAATAAATATCCCAGAAATGAGTTACTTGTTCCGAAACTGGATCGTCAGTAATAATAAACGGACTTGATGTATTCAAAACTTAATTCAAAATAAGCATTTCGTAGCCTTTTAAACAAACATTTGAACTAAGAGTATATTTAAAAGGGGCATTTTCAGTCACAAAATGTTTGCACACAACTATAGATCATCGACCCTGACATGCCAAAGTCATAACCAACTTTACGTTGAACCTCACCAACAGATAGGTGGTGAAGGTTCATGCTGTTTTAGTACTATTTTTCACTGCACTGAACATATAAGTACTTATGCTAATTGTAAGCATTGTAAAACATTCGACGCGCCATGAGTTTTGTGAAGAACTACTGATGCAATTTACTGCTCAATAAAAACCCGTTTATTAAAATTCCTCTCTTACGTGAACACCAGGTATTTTCAACCTGTTAGTTATTTATAGTATGATAGGTATCTATATATCTATGTACATTTGATCATTGAAGGTGTTGCTGTCGGACTCATCAGCCCTCGCATGTACTCATACTCATCGGCTCGCATATATAATCATCAGCTCTCTGCTACAAATGTGGAGGCCTTCCTAGTAGCGCAGACGAGTTGACGGAAAGCAACACCTGCCATTGTGATAATTGAGTAATTCACGGATGAAATCGACATTTCCTTAAGGAGACGTCAAAATCCAGGTCACACTCTACATACCTGTCTGCTTGGCTCATCACTACCTCTGTACTTCCAATTCTACCGACAAACGTTGGATTTCTGTACTGTATTTTCTGTTTATTTTCGGTATAACCTTTTGTAATTTTTTTTCCTCGTATATACAATCACCCGTTTTTTTATTCCTGAACCCTGTAATACTCAGAGGATATTGGTTTGGCTAATTAAAACAAGATATTTTTACCTCATATAGTTCTGCAAAGGTACTGTTACTTGGAAACAATAACCTGTGTGAAAAATAACATTTAGATAATTTGTCAACTACTGTAACTGTTTTCAATGAAGTCAACTATGGTTTTTGAATAAATTTTTCGGGTAAAGTACGACAGGTGACAGTAATATGACAATGAATAGGTAACTATGTTACACTTATTTGACAGATTACTACTTGACATATTCGTGTCCACGTGCTTGAGAAGAAAGAAACAACCCATTAACGATGTTCCCTGCATTAATTTAAAAAGATTAAAATAAAAACTATAGGTGTAAAGTGTCAAAGACTGTGGGCACATATAAATAAATGCATGGGGGGAATGAGACCCGTTGTTTTTGCCTTGGAGCGGATTGGTTCTGAATAAAAAAAATTCATGTTGTTGTGACGTGAACTTTTCCGAAGTAAGATGAGTTCATGTGATAATTATCCTTATCTCGGCTCTTTTTCTAGCACTAACTCCAGTGTAAACAATTATTGATGGGCTCATTATTAGTCTGACATCCTAAAGTGACACCTATGATTAATTACTATAGACCTTCTGTTTGATTAACTCCATGTCCATTTGAAGATCCACACATGTAGCTGTGCACATGAATAATTGACTTAAATTTGGATTATCATTCTCTAATAGTTCTTCTCATCCTCAATAGTAATAAGCTAAGCTTGACAAAACTTCAAGCAGCAGCAGCCGGTTGAGGAACAGGGGAGCTATAATAGTGTAGAATAGCTCAGTCTCACGCAATTGTTTGGAAAATGAAAATGTGAATTCGATTTTATTCTTCTAAAGTAAACACGAATTTAGTTCATAGCGTTTCCACACAGAATACTGTCTATTGTTTACTATCGGCGGATTCTTCCACTTCGCAAAAAATTCAATACTTTGTAATTTACTATAGGCGACTGCAGGGCGATATATATATGTATCGAATCAGTATGTACGTGTATCATAATATATACCGACGGAATATATCATAGCAAGGCAAAGGTGTATCACTGATACGGTTGCATTGCAAAAATTCTGTGTAGGTTAATAGGAAAAAACTTTAGAATGTGTTGAATCATCCTGAGTTGACCAAATTCTCATTGAAACGTATTCGAGGATGCTTCTTTTCAACCAGCTGTGCATATGCATCTGTCTTTGTCAATGGCAGAGCATGTCGAGAAGTAAACATTGACGTATGCAAGTAGGTATACACAGTATAGTCGTCTGTAGCGGAGAAAACTTGGAAGCTAACTTGAATCCAATCATGATGGTCGTTTAAAGGAATGAAAAGCACATTTCCTTTTTTACCTTCCCTCATCATTCCCTACAGTAAGGGAATACAATTAAAATCCTATTTAATCCTCACTAGCCCCGTTTCAAATCAGGGGACATGTAGCTCAAACTCAATTAAATAATTGAATATATCATGTCATTCCTGAAAAATCATTATCCGATTCTCCTATTTTATTTTCCTTTCGTTCACGAATCTGTGTTAAAACGCAAGTTGATGAAAAAATAATAAACAAATTCCTCTGCTACGAAAATACATATATACATATAAGCATTTGGAGTAACTTGCAGGCTATAAAAGTCAAGATTACTAGCTACATTAATCCTATGCACTCAACCAATCGTACTTCCCAATTTTGGAGGTAGTGATGCACATCATATTTCCGGTTATAAAATTGAGCAACCAACAAGTATTCACTGGCTTGGACTATGTGGTGATTCAAAAGTGAAAATACATGAATACAGAAACCCTGAAAGTCCACTTGTCATTTCATTATATTTCCTAAGGTGCATGTAAAAACACATGAAACTCTGATCCCAAACACATACTGCAGCTCAGCTCATCTCACTTACCCAATGAACCCTTCTATGTATGTGTATCGAAAGTACAGTTTCACTTGATTAAACCACAGCATTGAATCCCGGACCTACAACCGACTGACCAAACCACTTTTTGCTTTCAATTTATAATGAACTACGTTTCTGTACTATGGGACCAACTTCTTTCTAGTATTATGGATAGCTATCTGGTGAAGTAATAATATGGGCTGTAAAAGCTATTGTAGAATCTCTATACAGTCAAGAATGTTAGGCACGACACTAGGAAAAAAAGTTGTGTGTGTAGGAACATGACTGACCTTGACCCTATGAGATTGTCCGATATCCGCTTGTTGAAGATTTTTTGTTCGACGTCCTTCCTGCTTAGCAAACTTTGTTTCCACACGGTAAGCTCAACTGTGTACTCACACCATACAACGGTTTATTCGCGGCACTTGCACTCAGATTGTTTTCGTAGCGAGTATATGGTTACCAATGTGTGTAAAAATAACGCTGATCCAAGATCTTTAGCACTTTGGGTTGATGACACTGTAGGTAGTTTAATTACGAAAATGTGGTTTCTTGTAATTCGGTGTGATTTGTGAACTTAGTGGAATTTAATTGGTAAAATCGATTATACGATTTAATAAAATCGATATGATTTAACTTCTAAATCGTTGTTATCTTGGTTGTAGGTGCAGTAAGAGATGCTGTTGTGAGCGGACTCAACTTTTTAGAAGTGATGAACGGTGCCTAATCAAAAATACGAAACTGCAGCTAATGGCTCGCCGTACGACAGAAACTTTGAAGACACCAGAGGACGAAAACAATAATGTCCGAAGAGGATAATGGAGAATCAAATGTTTCTTTCAGAGCAGCCAGTGAATGAATGAGGTTTTTAATCCTGGCGAGCTTCTAAATGTAAGGTGGAAAATAATCAAGATTGAGAAGAGCAGCATTTATATCTTTATGAGGATTTCTAAGTAAAGTTTTTAAGTAGGTAAAAAGTCTTTCATTTTTCCGTTATATATGATGAGGTTTAGTAGGGCATACAAACTTATACATTTACTCAACTCATTGTTACACAGTAGATATATGTAGAGATGCCTGCAACTTTCGTGTACACGGATCCCTACAGTATATAAGGTAAGTGTATGCAGATTACGGGGAGGGTACCTTTACAAAGGTATTTAACGTAGTTCCCGTGTGTATCATCTACGTGTGACACCACACTGCATAATCTCTTCCCCCGAACCTTTTCTCTTTTGGTAAATACGGCGTATGTACAGATACGGACAATTGTGATCTCCCATTTTATAGATACTAAATAATTCGTACTACGTAAGGCTACGTGCAGATATGTCGTAAAATCTTAATTCATGCCTCAAGCCCATCAATCTCTGAGGAGTTCTTTATGTATTTAACAAGGTGTTAATATACATCTCTGCTCCTTTTTCATTCTTTGATAATCATTATAATTATTACCATCTGACAAAAGACAATGGCTTTGGTCAGCTACGTTTTTGTAGGGTGCTGATCGACTCATCCTCCACATAAAACACTCTACTAATGTAGAGCAGGTGGAAAACAATGTAGTTGGAATTAGGAAAATAGTAATCTTCCGAAATCAATCCTTATTTTGATACACAAAAGACGATATTTGCAAACACGACCCTCATACAAAGATCTACTTTGTGTAATTAGGATACGCGATGTTGGTCACTTTGATGGGTTAACAATTATTTCCTGGCTAGTCATAAAATTTGTCGCTATGACGTGAGTTCCTTTAACAATAATTTATTATGTACCTCATTGATTTACCAAATTGGATTTGGATTCTTTCCAAATCTAAATGCTTACCACAGCATATTTACAAATAATGAGGAGTGTGTGGTTACGGGGAAATTGCAAATATTTGCTTAATTTTGGCAGTAGTTAATAGATACATTGTAGTAGTAGTACACTAGTAAGTGGCAATAAATTTATTGATGCATATTTAGATCCGGATCCATCGACGAAAAGATGAAACCTAGGCTTGGTTCAATATTCCATATTTCACTTCTCTTTACATTAGTGACAACCCCAGAAGTTGTGTGTTAAATTTTTTCCCAGAAATGTACAACTTTCACTTGTAGCATTGTCTTACAAAAAATTATGCATATATGTTCATAAACTTCAATCTTTGTTTGTTTGCAAATAAACTTGAACCGAACGTACATGTAAGTAGACATAGATATAAGGTGATCGTTGCAAAACAATGTCTACGATGACGCAGGAATGCTGACGATTCCTGTTGCGAAAACATGTAACGTTCTAGTATGTCGGGATTTCCTGATTCGCACACATACAAAACTGCAATTTGCAATGTAAATTTTGCTTTAAGTGTCATTTAGCTTGCACTTTTACATCCTGTCCAACCTCCTAGGCGTTGTGGGTCATTGTGGGTTAATTAGTAGCCAGAAAATATGGATCATTACAGGTGTTTAGTGACTTGTCATAGTTATTTTGAGATAGTAAATATATTTGAGGAAAGTATGGTGGGAATTGTATTTGAAGGATTTTAAAAAGCCGCAAGTGCATTAACCTCCTGCACTTCTTTGAAATATGAAGGTTAGTCTATTTAATATGAAACCACAAGAACACTTTGAGGATTTCCACAAGAACACTTTGGGATTTAGGAGGAAGGTGCAAGCAGCCGTTAGAGTTTGTGATTGATTTTTTTGTTCTTGGAAAGCAAGTATTTGCATTGGAGCAGCTGTGTTTTTACAAGCAAATTAAACATTTTTTAGACTAAAATTAGGTTGAGTTGATAAGGAATAAACTGGTGTATGTGAATTAATGTGATGCCTATAGCATCGGAAGAACCGTTTATGAACAGACCATTGATTTGAACAAATTTAGTGTAATAGTTTTATGACTTTCATGCAATAAGATCTCGGTCCAATCTATACATAGTACATACATTGTATAACTGTTGAGCGGCAGGTAAGCAAAAAGATTGCTATCTGTGAGAGGGTTATTATTGAAATGAAATGATGATGTTGTTTGTTATGCATCACTGTCAAGCTGTTTTTATACCATGAATTTTCCCCATCCAACTTATAATGCACGTCTGCTAAAGTAAGACGAACTTATTGTATCTCACCAAAATGTTAACTTGGTCAGACTTATCATCACAGCGATTCTTGTTAATGCATTGCAACTTGGCCCCCAGCAACGTATAGTTGTTACTAAAAAATCTTTGTTCTCTTTAAAATGTAATAATACTGCTGTTGATTCAGATCCAACTAGTACATATATCGTAATCGTAGGATCCAGGCAGGACCACCATAGGCCACAATAGTAATATTATTGATATTTTTATTCAACTCCACTGGTCAGTCAACATCATGATTAATTGTCTTACCATGTTCATTTGTTTGAGCCAATTTGTTACTAGTCTAGAGCTTTATCAATGACATGACATCAAAGCTGGATTATGAATGTTATATGTGTTGTTCGATGAATCGCCATATTGTTTGAAGTTTGAACACATGAGTTACTTGTGTCTAATCGTAAGTTCAATTTACAATTTAGGATTGCATTTGTTTTAGTAGTTCGTATAGTTTTTCTTTACGGATCAGCAGTTCTGGGAATATATAGTTTAGTTCAGCCGTCACTCAAGAACTTCATGAATTCAACAGAGGTACAAAATGCCGTTGTTCCACCAATAATTTCATATATTTAACAAATTCGCTACCCTCCCGTGTCTGGTCCTGTAAAGAAGTGTGTGCAAACATATGTTGTTACATTACTAATTCATCAATTTGATATCTCCTTACAGGATACCTATTAAGTTGTTGGTAATTTGGAATCTGCAGATCCAAAATGGTAGATGACCCGTTAAAGTTGGTCACATCACAATCAAATGAACAATGATAAAATAAAGTGTATATTCTTGATGACTTTTATGGACAAGTCTACTCATCCTTTTCACCTCTTAAGAATATGGAAGAATACCCATTGAAACTTTATACATAGTATTTATTCATTTGAGTCATCAAAGGTTCATTTTTATTTGGGTCTTCTTCAAAATGGCAAAAAGTCATTGGAGATTTAAGTGATGGTTCTGTCCGTAATTTTCAGTGTCTGTATCTACATATTTAGCCGAATGTCCGTTCAGCTGTCTAGGTCAGTCCACAAAGCTGACATGTGTTGACATATGGGAAGGCATAAAACTTTATGGGTATTATATGCAATTATACTTGAAACAAAAACATACAGTAAGGTCTTGATATTGCACGACTCCATTATTTCCACCAGTTATTCATCATCAACCATACAGAATCATGTTAACTTTTAGACCCCACAAATGAAAATTCAGGATTTAAAAAGTAAGCAATCGAGACTTACACTTGAACTTGTAAATATTTACTTTAGTATTTACTTTGTATATAGCAAAGTCATGATCTGCAGAAAAGTGAAATATTCAGATGTGGTGAGTGTGGTGACAGTATTTTAAATTGGAAAATTGAACTAGAATTCCGTTCGTAGGAGAAAAGACATGAATTCATAAGTAAGATGTATGTAATATGGGAGCATTAGGGATTTTGTTGTGTGTGTAATAACTTGTAAAAAATTACTACATATATATGTGTGTGTTTGAAGGAAGGTGTATTTATTTTCTGCGTAGACATTTCATTCACTATCAGCCACATGGACACGCGTGCAAAAGATAACGGTAAGCTTTTCATTGTAATATATAGTATTTCTCATTCCTCAACCAAAAAAATAAGACTGAACTCATTCTTTTATTTTCTTACCGCATTTTAGATGACAAGTAAGCACTGGGATTAACTATTTCACTGGGACACAAGCAAGACTGCACCCAAACCAATTAAGGATCCTCCTAAACTATCATGTGACGAAGGGAATTTAAAATTACTAACTGCAGAGTATATTAAGTATCTAGAATATGAGTGCGATGCTCAGCATAGGTAAGCTTAAATCTCCATTCGTGCGGAATGCATATGATTACGACATATTAAGTCGGCAGCTCTGCGACAAGTTTACTTGACAAGTATAATGTTAGAGATGAACCACCAAGAATTTTTCCTTGTTACAGTAAAGTTTCCTGTCACGTAATCTTCTTCGGTAATATTATTAATACATGCTCGGTAATATTATTAACATGCCCCAAAAGATATCTTATTTATTTACTCATCTACCTATACAGTTTAATAATGCACGTGAGCCCACTTGTACAATGATAATATCAATATTATTTACTTCTTCCCGTTCGTCTTCAGTGTTACGGCATAGTTTTTCATTCGGAACCAATTAAAAGCCTAATAAAATGTAGTCTGCTGTCAAATAAATTAACATTACTTTGCTTTCAAGTTTAATTTCAATGTTAGTATCTACTTATATTCGCACTATTTGAGGGCCGACATATGTATGTTCATTAATCTTTGGGACTAGATGTGCTCATCCATAAGCTGCTTACATGTAAATTTACATATCCTTGAATGTAGGTTCAGTGCAAAAAAACTATGTAAACTTTGCTTAAAAACTTTGTAAAAATCCAGGAGTAGCTTACTTAACACTACTTAATTGTTAAGCCCCACGTGGCCCAAATATTATGACTCAAATATTTATGTAAACTTCTAAAATATATGACCGGTCCCGTTGAACATATGAATTTTTTGACCAACAATCTTTCAACGTCCACTCTAATTCTCTGCTGCTCCTCTTTAAATCCTGTAAACCTACAGTTTTCAAAGTATGTAGGTTTTAGTCAAGCCTGCCAAGTGAAGCTTGTATGTTTTGTAACGTGTGTTTGGAGCTCATAAATTTTCAGACGGAAGATTTTACGTTGTACTTCACCATACAGTGCTGACTCTTTAATCTTAAGTATGTATTTGTACACAAGTTAATAAGTAAATGAATCTCTTGGAGCTACTTCAGAAATATTGTAATAAGTAAAATAATTCACTGCAAGTGTTTTTAGACTAAAACAGTGATTCGTCATGATCTCATAATCTTAACAAGGGAGTAAATTACTTGACTTGAGGCAAGGTAAGTTTTCTAAGCGGAGCTTCGTCGTCTGGGCTTGAGATCTTTTGGGTTTGATTTATACCGCCCGGGGAAAACTAAGATTGAAACCGTTTATTAGCATATATTTTTCAAGTCAACTACTACAACATGTACGATTTCTCAGCTGTGTACACATAGACCAAAGCTATATACAATTATCTTAAAGGCCTTGTTGCTGAACTCATATCTAATAGTCATAATCGTATAGCGAATGGATTGAAATGGATAATACAATTTTAGCCTCATGTTTACTTTTTGGATGCACATTGTTATTCATAAATACGTGATGAATGTGAACGTCATTTTGTACTGACAGCTCTTTCAAACTCATCTGCATCTCAATGAAAAGTAGGTCCTAGCTCAATTAAAATTGTATTTGCTGCGCTCAAGCTACTATTAAACTTTCAACTTCGATTGAATTTCGGATCTGCTCAACTTTACTGAAACTACGTGGTCTCAAGAGATCGAGGGAAATGTCTAAAAATTCATTTTTGTACATTTCCTCTGCCCACATTTATGGGGTGAAAACTCTCGCGATTCCCTGTCACAATCCCAGCACATGCAAACAATCTCGTGGGAATTACCAAATTATACTCGAACACTCCACAGAAAAAAAATCCTTGTATCCGAACACGCAGTCGTTCCAAAACTGTCTGGGCTTAATCTAACTGTTCATGAGAGCTTGTTGTGATGTACATGTGGATGACAGGACTAAAATAAATGCTAAATAAATGCAAATGCTGCGATTGAAGTCAAACAAACTTCTAATTAAGCAGATGATCCTCTATAGTCCATAGGTGAGGTGACTCAAAGCTGAAACAGCTCACATCCATCGTATTATGTGATTATCAATCAGCTTAACATTGGATCCATTGCATTAAATGATTATCAATCAGCCTATGGGTCCCCGTCTTTATATGATTATCAATCAGCTTACAATTAGATGCCTCGTTGCATTATACTATCATCAAGCAGTCCAGATTCCCTCTTGCATTATATGATCATCAAGAATAGTTCAGATTCCTCTTATTATTTAGCCGTGCCTAAGGAAATATCACGGTGTAAAACTGATTGATCCAACAAAAGCAAAATCCATTTAAAGATTTTCATGGCCTATTAATCCACATTTCAATCTTGCACCTTTCCGGCTGTATTTAATCCATTCATGTCGGATCATGATATTACCGTGACATCTAAATTTGTTCTGTTGTAAGTTCCAGTTTATCAAAATATTCTATTTAGTTAGCCTATTCTATAGTTTGCAACCTGCAATGTTTGTGCACTAAGTGTCTTCTTCACTTGCTAAAAGCAACGTTCAAGCAATTGCTTGCAAAAATTAACTTCTTCCTTTTTTGTAGACAACCAGAGATCCAAAGTTGCCAGAAGAAAAAAACAGTTCCTATAATTACGCCTTTGACGATACTTTGATGGTAAATTGGATTTTTATTACAAGATTTCCAGTAGATTGGAATAGATGCTATAAAGGGATTATGGACGGATAATAAACTAGGAGTATAGTAATTTTAAAAAAATTATAAAAGCGTTAATGCTCTAGAAAGTAAGAATAATGGCTAATATAAAATAGAAAATGAAGGGAAATTTTTGGCGACACCCGGAGTTACAAACTATTGTTTGACAAATGTAGGTAAACGCGTTAGTCCCTCGTTCCATTACTGCATCCACATTACTTATTTAACTTGAGGAGGATTATTGTATAGTATACTAGTATAGCAGTAGCTTCAAACTTCTGTGTGTTTATATACATTCCACAGAGAGCAGTACAGATGGATACAATAGATTTGTAACTCATAGCAAAAGCATGTAGCAATAGTATAGCTTTATATACAACAATTGGCTTTGATTTCGATGGTGAATTTAACACTCAGCCAAGCTGTCGCTCTAAGTATTTTATATGTACTTATTTACTGAATTCTAAAAGTCAAAGCCAGTGAGCTTGACAGAAAGAATGTCATGTTTTGAAACGATGAGTTCCTTGTCTCTGTAAGTTCAGCTGGATGCGTAGCATAAAATAATAGTCAAGTAAAACATTTCTCAGCCTTTGCTATTGCTGTTTATATGTTTGCGTCTCACCGAGTGGATTGAAGGACAAAAGCAGTAGTGTAAACGGTAAAGATGCAACTGTAAGTATGTACCTTACATGCTGTACAGTGGAGGAGCTCCTATCTGTAGTATAGGAGGAAAAAAAATTAGAACCACATTTTCTTGAATGGAAACAAATAATCGTATATATACAGATATAAGTAGAAAAAAGTGAGAGAAAACAATTTCTTTTCTGCATTGTTTATTGTGTTTGCTACAGCAGATCATTACCATTGTTGAGGTTTGTTGTTGTTACACATTTTTGGGACTCCAAACATTGTTCCTTCGGACTGGGTATTCCATTTACATCTGATGGATTCCATTTGACATCATGTGTTCCATTGGACTTGATGTATGTATATACTGCAATGGTTTTGATGCATTCTATTGGACTTAATGTATTCCAATGGACTTTATGCACACTACAAGACTTGATGTATTCTAATGAACTGCATGTATTCTAATGGACGGTATTTGTTCTATTGGACTTGATGATTTCATTGGGCTTCACGCAGACAACATGGCATTTATTCATACACGAGACCCAAAGCCCACAATATTATTAAAACTCCCTTGAGGTCCAAGATTTCTCTACAGATCAATACTTGTGAAGGTTTGTGTCTTTTTAATGTCGTACATTCTGCGTGCTCCCGACAATGTTTGCGCCCATGTAAGTGACAGTTGAACCACAACGGTGTGTAACATCGACTTCACACCATGGTCTCACTTGACAATTGTAGCTATATGTGTGTGTTCTCTCACCTCAATCTTCCAATTTCTCCGCAATGACACAGTATACGATTCTTGTGTCTTTTCGCCGAGAGAATTAAATTAAATGAAACAAGGATATGAATCCTAAATTATTGTGAAGCTTTTAGAGCGTTTTGCGGTCAAAGTAAGTATACACCATTCGCAATTCAATTGCAACAGGTGTGTGTCAAGGTAAATATACTGTAATATATGCGGTGTGTGTTTGTCTTGAAATTGTCAGCCGATAGCGCGAACATCCACAAATACAGCTCTCTTTTCATTTAATTTTCTCATTTCTTATTTATTTGTTACAGTTTTTGCGCTTTCATACTGAATTACGCATTTTTTTAAGGTTTCATATATAGGATTTCCACCTGTTTTATAGCTTTTGTGTATACCTTAAATTTTTGTACATGGTTTTCATTTGCTGTCGCTAGTTTAAAAAAACATGTAGCGGTCGACTATTAAGTATGTATATATACTTTGTCATGTGTGATTCTCGAAATTTCCGCGACGTACCGCGTTTAATATTTGCTTACATCCGTGTTTACCATCAACAAGTCACTGAATGAGAGTAAACTAAGCTTCTTGACACTAATTAATTATTTGTATGATCCAATTTGCTTACTTCTATAAGTGAAACTGTTGGCAAACCGTTTGGGATTCGCATTACTTTTTGTGACTACACACTATTATTTAACTTTTGTGGAGAAGGCAAGAAAGTTAAAAAATGAAATTTGCTGGGATAGTTTTTGAGTATATAGTTGTTAAACATTGAGATATTTACACTTATTACACATGGGTAACCCACGTAAGATGTTGATTTCCCAAAATTAAATTTGTAAAAGTTGGAGACTTTCAATGGACGAAAGGTGAGATTGTTATGACTCTTTGTCGAGAGACATCCAGTATACAGAATTAAACAATCCGTGTAATTTGAGCACTTTTGGAATTAAGTATGCATGGGTTAGGCTGTTGTGTGGTGGTAGGAAATTATTGTTGTTGCTAATTGCTTTGCTTATTCTTGAAGCAACAACTGTAATAGCGTCATTGAATTAATTAGATATGGAGAAAGAATCCTAAATTGTCCTCTTCGGATGTCATCGTAGAGAAATTTGTTAGAACCGTAATTATAAATTATTCCTTGCGTTCTGCTCTTGTGGGTCTCAAATGTCCCTTTCGATCTCCTTCTCATATGACCTGTTAAGTGTTCTCCCCCCTATGTACCCATAGAATTATAAGGGATTTTTATAGCGTTTTCTTCATCTTTCATCTCTTTTGGCAAGACCAGAATGACGATAAAAACACTAAAACTGCAAAATATATCACAACATTAAAATTACAAACATTATGTACACGTACACGCATCTCACATATGGTTACACGTAATTTTAATTATTTAAAAATTTTGGTCTTTTCTCTTCGGAAGTAATTACGTCAGAGGGGAAAATATATCGTGACTAATTTGTGAGACTGCTAACGGCAGTGATGTCTCTCTCCAGAGTCCAATTACTTTGGAACACCCCCGGAAGTTTAATAGTTCAGAATGAGACAAGCGAATGAGACAGCAAAGTGACAAATGTTGAAAAGTTCTATTCTTAAATGATGATTCGGAAGTCGAGCAATGGAATTAACGTGGATGTACAAATAGCCGGCTGTGCTCACGTACACACTCTCCACGAGATCGTCGGGGTGACAAGTTTTAGCTTAGCTTATATGTTAGCTAAGTTATTAGAAGTGGGTATGAAGACACGCAATAAATATACTGGGATATGTAAGCAATGAATGTTGGATACAATAATACGAAATGAACAGAGATTGCGATTTGCAAAGATATCCAAGACATGATTGTACGAAGATACATAAGCAGTGGAGATGAAGATACATAAGCAAAGAAATAAACGAAGACGAAGACACATAAGCAACGAATACACGAAGATGAAGACACATAAGCAAAGAATGAACGAAGATGACGATACATAGGCATAACGAATGGACGAAGATACATAAGAAAAGAATTTACGGAGATACATAAACATCAAAGAGATACACACTCACGCAATAAACGTAAAGGTACATACATATGTACAAAGAGCTTGCACGTACACACAAACACATAAGAAGTGAATGTACGCAATGGAAACTGCAATAACGTTGACGGTTGACGTTGACCTAGAATCACGTTTATAATGTATTTCTGTATGCTCAGCAAAATTTTGTAGGTACACGGGAGCCGGATTTGATGAGACTTGTACCTATGTACATATATACATCTACACGTATGTATGAATGTAGTTATTGTCCGCTGTGCTGTCTTCATGTTCATAGCATATTCATTACAAACTTATAAACGTTATACATTTGATATTACGCTACGTTTGATGGAATCATGATGCATGTGGGCACAACGTTCTTCCTAAGAGGAGTACAAGTACTGTATACGTATATAAATATGCTAAATAGGAAGGAACGGTAGTGCCTCATAGAAAGGAAAAAGTTATTGTGCCAAAAAGAAACCACACCGATTGTAAATATCTTCATATGCAAAGTGGTATAATATGTTGAATGCAAGTCGTTGTTGTGTAAACCATGTGGGTGGACTGAGAGTTGGGATGCTTATAATGAAGCCGATGACACTACATACACACAGAACAATAAATGCCAGCATATCCGGTGGGCGGGTTCGCGGGTTTCCAACACAAATATTCTGCATACTTGAGCAGCTCCTCATAAGTAATAAGGACTCTTTACCTTCTTAAATCCTTCCAACGTAATAAGGATTCCATATCGTCAACGTAATAAGAATTCTATACTGTCAAAAGTATATAGAGGTAATAAGGATTTAATACCTTCAGAAGTAATTAAGGAATCTCAATCTTAAAAAGTAATACCAACTCTGACCGTGCATATTACAAGTATCGCTCTCTCATTGCATGCTTGACTAAACTGTTTGTCATCAGAACGGCTTCCATCGCTTTCTCATTCCTTTTGTTTTGGTAATAGCAACATGGAGGCACCTTGTTACCAAATGGCTGAAATAAATTATGCAAAAGAACTGCGTATTATTGCAACTGACCAGACGTGATTTCATTGACGTACGTACAAGATCAGCCTAACTACGTCGGGAATCACAAGATCCGCTTCAATGTTATTGACTAACTGCCTGTAAACAGACGAGATCTTGACTGAACACGGACGAACGTAATTTACGAGGCCCGTTTACATCTACGTCCGTTCCCATTCTCGCCTTTGAGACGCTCCGGTTCCTGAAAGGGAAAACTTTACTTTTTCTTTCGCCTCTGTGCATTAGTATTAGTATAACTGTACCATGTTTATTTGAAGATGTTCCATGAACAATACTGTGCACCTTATGGAAATAAGCTGCACAATGTGGAGCTAAATTACCTACATTCATAGTAGTCACGGACCGTGCAAAGCTTGTGCGTCAGCAAGTATCCTTTATGGGTAGGTGCATATGTATACAACACATAAGACACGGCGTCATAAAATCTTGCAAAAAATTATACACCTGGAAAATACTACCGTTCTTTCCCTCTGTACATCCCGTTAGGTAATGTCGGCAAGGGGGGAATTTTACATATGCGATACATACTTTCTGTAACATTCTAGGATAAGGATACCTAAAATGAACGATAGGAACGGCTTCTTGTCTGAATGCGTGTGTGTCTCTCTGTGGGATAGAAGGACGGCTTTCTGTGCAGTAACTATAATTACCTTTTGAAAATGAGGAAATGGAACAGTCTCACTACCTTCACGCGGTGTTCAAACCTGATTGTGAGGCTGGAAAAGCTTTTGTTTTCTATAGCAGCAGTAAACCAAAAAATCCAAACACATATTGGCACTCCTACTAACATGCATATTGGCAAGCAGGGCAAGGCCGCCGTGGTTTCGGTGTTACTGCTCCTTTATCTAATCAGTCTTTGTCTATTTCAAGATGTTTACAGTCCTCGTCTAACACCTGTACTATCTTATAAAATTGTATACAACATCCCTTTGACAGTCCTAAAGATACAACAAACACATTATATAGCTAAATGCTACTATAAAGTTAAATCACCAAACTAATTTGCACACTAGACTGGTGTCAAAAGTTGTCAGGTCTTATTATCACAGAGGCTCGTGTTCTTAAGAAAATAAAGCAGAATTTAAAACACCTAATTTAATACTACTCTGTTGATTGGACAGATAAAGAGTTGATTGTGCAGAGCATTTGCACACAACAAGGCATCCTGCCAGGTTGTATACTTCCAGAAGTCTTTCCAGTGAATTAATTTGGAGGCTTTTAAGCTGGCACTGTCTATTCTATTAGCTGTGGAATAGTATTGCTAATGAAACTAATGTGATGTACTAGGTAATGAAATTAAGTTATGTATGCATACAGAAACTATTACAAATATTAAATGGAGACATTGTAGTTTGTAATAATGAATGAAAATAATACACATACAGCAATAAATGAAATTAATGTACACAATAACTAATGTGTATAGTAACTATAATAAAACTAAGGATCAAGAAGCGAAATTATGGGTAAAATAGTAAGCAAGGCGGAAAATGAGAAGTATAAATGAGAAGTAAGTGGGTGTCTACAGTATGTATGCACAATTCCGATGGAAGTTGAATGAATGTGTAATTTGTTCATCCATGTTAACAACATGTAAAATCTCAGTCTATGCAGTTGTACATAGTATGTGCATAGTCCTAGTAGGTAGTATATTAGCTATTTAAAATGCGTATGGTGCTGCACCGAGGCGTACATACTTACTTGGAGCTTATTACCCCCTGTGACAAGAGTCCTGCTTCATCTTCCTACACGTGGAAGAGCTTTTGGGAGAAAAATCCGGAAATCATAGGCACGATATTATGATTATGAAGAATGGTGTTGAGAGCACGATGAAATCATTTGTGACGGGTGACTCACATGATTTGAATGAACGGCATAATAATATAAAGTGGACCCCAACTTTCACCTTATAACAATATGGGCCAGGATCATTTAAAAGCCCAGAAATAACATATAAAGAATCGTGAAATGTTTCATCCATGAGCTTCATCTTACAGTCCATGTTCGCAAATTAACCTCATTAGCAACAACTATTCATGTCATCTCTCATATAATTATGCCGTTTGGCCAAACATTACTTCAGTAATATGAATAATTTCCTCGTGTAATTTGCTCGTGCCTTGTTCATATAATAATAATATTATTCTACTTAAATAATGCTACTTCATCTATACACTTTCCGAGCAGTGAGAATCACCAACTAGTGATTCACACTGGACGTAAATTTGAGCTTTTCCCAAAAAATTACATTCATAGCATACCCTTTACATATTTTATGTTTAGATTCATTGTTATCATTCACAAAAATAAAGTACGTCGGAGCAGCTCTACTTAATGAGAGTAGGAAGCAGAAAAAAGTGGCATATAGGAAGTGCGACGCTTCCACACTGCGTACTACGCGGAACAAGAAAAGACATTTCGTCCAACTCTTTTATAGCTGGGTAAATAAATTAAAGTACACACTTGCAAGTATTGAGGGGTGCCAAATGCCAACTGAAATGACAAGTAGACACTTATGCATGTAATTTAACTTGTAAGATCGGTATGGATATTATACGAAGTGACTGGAAAAGACTGAGTTACTGCACCTTTTTCTTGGAATAGTATATTTCCTATTTGGATAATGCTCGGTAAATCCCCGCAACCTCAACATGAAAGACAACAAACAAGTGAAGGCAATGAATTTGAAGAAAACAAAGTAATGAAACAATTTTATTTTATTACAGACGATGCAACGTAGCAATTAATAGTCCATGCTTCTCAACTGAATCCACACAAATACATACATTTCGTAACGCTGCATCCCATTTTGAAATGAGGGAATAAATTAGAGGCTCGACAGAAAAAAAGTTGTCTGTTTCGTTTTTTCCCTGTCGTTTGAAACCTTTTCTCTGCCGTTGGAAACCCTTTCTCTGTCGTTTGAGACCTTTCCTCTGTATTTTCAGACTTGTCCTCTGTCGTTTGAGACAGGAAACAATAGGGACTTTTTGATATGAATCCAAGCCCAGCAGTACTTTTGTCTGTTTTCAGATCATTTTCTTCTGCTCATCTAAACTTTTATGTCCTACACAACTCTTCTCCGGGTTGATATTTATTGGCTGGAAATTATTACCAAAATGGCAAAAGCGTTGTTGACGGATTTGATCTGAGCTCTTGCATGTTATTTAACCTATTTACAATGACAGGACGCAAGTTAATTTCAGCCTGCACATCGAAGTTGTTGCACGTTACATATAATTAATATGGGCAGAGGGGCAGACTGCCTGTTATTTACATATGTATGTACAGCTATAAGTGTATTATACTTCTGCAAGTACTACCACTACAATTCACGTTTAAGAGGGCTTTACATACACTATATATATGTATATAATATATGTAGATATATACATGCATATAATAACATATATATACATATAGTTATTGCAATTTAAAAATAGGTATTACATCCGAGTCTTGTGCCTAATTGCACAAGGTCTGTGAAGGGAATGAAATGGTTTCCACATTTCGTCGTATTATTTAAACCTCCCAGAAATGTCCTATGATTGTAGTCACCACACGGCGACGCTATCAAGTTCTACTCTTCTATATGGTGGATATTAAAGATTTGATAGGTATACATTAGAGATTGGATAGGTATATTAGAGATTGGATAGGTATATTAGAGATTGGATAGGTATATTAGAGATTGGATAGGTATATTAGACATTACTAATTGGCAACACAAACTTTTCGCTAGGAACTGAACCTCTCACTCGGAGCGTAAGAATAACCCTTTAAGTGTGACTCTGGACAGTTCCATCGATACAGTATCTATAATAAGGGTAAAGGATGCCATACACGTGTACATAAGCTAGCTTCCAAGATATCAATAGCCTCTGAACTAAATAGACACACACATACACAGGTTCCTAAATGATGCTTGCTGCCATGAGCACTAGAAATCGTGTCAATAGAATTTTAATGCGAGCAACACTTCATGTGAGTGTCGACATAAAATACATATTTAGTGTAAGGGAACCTTGAACTCGAAATCCATCGTGGAATATAACATACAACATGTAATTTCTCAAGTTTCGCAAACATTTTTTAAATTCTCCTAACGTTACGAAAATTCAAATGAATTTATTACTATCCCCATTCTATGGCCGTGCTGGCGGCCGTATGCACACAACCGAGGAGTACCAAATTAAAAAAACCTCTACTCAAATGCAAGAATCTTCCGTGTATAGTATTCGCAATACGCAGTTGGCTTAGCCCATAACTATAACCTCACCAAATTTTACGATCCCGTGCGTCTCTCACACTCTTAAATATTGTTGTAGTCTAAAATTCTTGAAGAAATGGAGAATGCTTAGTGTGGCCTTTAGAATTCAGTTTTTGGTTTTTAGAATGTGGATTCTGGTTTTACAAAAATATTTTTTGTGAAATAATACATATAATTTTTTAAATATGACATGGTTAGAAAGGTATAGGAAGCTTTTGATTAAAATACAAGAAGCCTTTTGAGTAGAATATAGGCAAGCTTTTTTTACACAAATTGGTTTGTTGACGAATCTAATTTTGATTTACATTCAGACATTATAACTTGCTTGCGCATGTAAAATTGAGCTGAGACTCCGAAGTGCTGAAGTTTATGTAAATAGAGCTGTCAGCAATGAAATTTTTATTTGTTGAAATATTTTTTAAATTATCTATATAATGACTTTTTATTTTACTGTGAATCTAATACACCAACTCTACTCCTTAAAATAATGCTCTATTTCTTGTGAGGTATTTTTTTGAATTGCAGTAATAATGAACAACGCATATATTATGTGATCCACATTTGGATTTTACGACCTCCTGTAAACTTAAGGGTTTCTAGTTTCTTGCTCTCTTTCAACAAGCTTGGTGTTTTGCATACGTGCGTGGAAATTGCAAATATTTAATAATTTGTACTAAATATCGTATAGGGGTGTCAGAAAAGTTGGCACTGTCAACTTTTCTTGATCCGTCAAACTTATGCTGGAAGCAAATATACTAGAAATCAAACAGAACCATGCAAACGTCAATGGAGTTCCTGCAAAAAAAAATCACACGAGAGAAAATGTGGGCCTAAAACTCAAATCACCTAACCTTTCGCAATGGTTATCTAAAAATATTTATACTTTGTAGGTGAAAATGGCCATTTCCCAAGTGCAAGCTCTCAACTTTTACAATTCTTCGACATGCACATGAGCTTTTTTCAGCAAATTTTATTCCTTTTTACAGCGTCACGTCAGCAAACTGAAACTGCAGTCTATCTTCCCAGTGTATAACAAGAGAGTTGAAAATGGAAGAATATAAGGATTTTTGCGCAAGGAGTGCAAAACAAGGGCAATGTAAACACAACTTTCAAGTCAAACCTTCTGAAAATAAACACTTTCGGGAGATGTTAATGTAAACATGGACGTCTTTTTACTGATCCTAGACAGTTCATACCCTCCTACCTGCAGTAGCCATCATTTTGTAATAAAATCCTTAGGATTTGTTAACTTCTGGCTTACCGCAACAAGACTAAAATTTTCTGCACAGTGAATCAGAATTTTCTTGAAATTCTGACGCACAACTTAACTTCTACTTACGGACTGTAAAAATGAAAGTGCGGCTTGAACCTTAAATTAATTTATTTGCATAGACTCTAGCCATGTCCATAAATAAGTTATTTTGGTAGGAAAATATTGCGAATTGCAAATGAAGTGAACTGGAACTATATTTGTAATAACTGCGCTAGTCTGTTTAAATAATGTAAAAAATTTGCTGGTATAAATGGACGATAAGTTCTTTTGTAAAAAGAACTAAAATTTTTCTTGCAGATAATGAACTAAAAATGTATCTTGCAAAAATTTCCATGTTACCGTTAATATGAATACATTAGTATCTTGGAAATTTAAATGAAATAAACATTTTGCTTTACATATTAATGGACTAAAGAATTGGGAAGTGCACGAAGAAAATTGATTAGTATGTATACAGAACAAAAAAATTAGTACAGTAATAAAAAAAAATCAAGTTGCGTAAGCGATGTAAAAAATTCCCCCGAATTAATGAAGTTCAGCTTGTGCGGCATCTGCTTTGTTACCGTAAATTGTTTTTAAAAAGTCATTATCTTAAATATTTACTTATCTTTAAAGATCTGTTCATCTGTAAGAATCCAAAAGACGGAGGTGGTTCCGAGCAGGAGAGAGAATCTTTTCCTGTAATACCAGAAGCATGAAATCGATCTATTGGCACTTAAAATTTCCAGAAAGCCCAAGTAATTTAGCAGGCGTCTCTTCAAATGCTCCGTGATGCATGGCGGCGTGAGTGTGTTGAGTCATAAAAATTAAATAATAAACTACAGAAATTGAATAAAATTTATCTTCACCAGCTAAATGATTGCATTTCCCTGGAAAGAATTCTTTTTATCAAAACATTTATTTGGAAAGAACCATTAACACTTCCGAATGATTTTACGGTTAGGAAAACTAGAACGAGATGTATACACAACTGTGAGAAAAGATGCCAGCTAATATGTAAAGTAAATACATAATAAGTAAGTGTTGGTGCCAGGAGTTTGATGGAAAGCCCGGGCATTGTCTCCTGTGCTACCTTGAGTCATCCAGGAAAATCCTGTTAAAGAGCGAGGTGCACACATCCGAAGCGTGTATCTACATAGTTACATTGCTTATGAGAACAATTTATCTCACTAAAAAAAGTTTTAATATTAATAATTGCTTGGTGGAAAGTGACAATAATTACTCAATTCCGAAAACTTTTCACTTTCTTGGCACTCACCATCCCTGATATTCAATAGTACGGCATTTAATAGTATATAGAGTATATAAGAGCTATTAGGCTGAAATTCACTGGAAGTGAACTCATAGAGAAAAAAACTATCATGTAATTTTTACGGCAATGGTACATATATTAGTTTACGACGACGAGATGAGATTCTCTTCCTCTGTGTTGGCAGGTTGCCGTTGCCGTTTTACCTTGTTGTTGTCGCATGTAGATTCTGTGGTTGCATACATAAATAATGTTTTGTTCCAACTCACAAGGAGTTCATAGTTCTGACGCTTACCGAAGGATCTGTAGTACTGATTTCGGGGTACACAAATGTAATGTAACTGATGAGCGTTGTGTTACTTTTTTGTTAAAAAAAGTTACTTAACTTAAATACATTGTACATTTCCTCCATATGCAAATACATACTACCTTCCTACTAAAACACACGCAACTAATTACGAAGTAATTAGACGCCTCCACAATGAGCTGATAATTGAGTGGCATTCTATTGGTTTCTGCTTTTTCTAGGACTTGTGGTGTAATAATATAGGGGTACATCGTAAAAAATTTCCTCAATTCCACCGAATTTTATTGATGTAGGTTTGTAGTTTTCATAAAAAATATAATAAATATTGTTGTTTTCATCAAGGCATCTAGCATTTCAAAGATGTAGAAAGCTACTAAATTTAATATTCCAAAGATGTAAAAACCTACTAAAGCTAGTGTTTCAAAAATGTAAAATGGTACTAAAGCTATATAGTATTTCAAGTAAAATCCCACTAAAAGTAATTTCTTGAAAACCTTTTTGTCGTCGTAGATGTCAATTTTGCATCTCGGTGTAAGTGTACCAGGGAAGTGTGTGTGGTTGACAAGATGACAAGAGATAAAAGACGGAATGATAGGAGGAAGAGCAACTGTGATGCGACATGGGTTATAATACTTTTCTCTCTTATTATTTTTAAATCCTTAAAGAATTATTGGGGACCGGTGCTCTTTGAGTGTTCGAAGCCATGAGCTTTCCAAGGAAATCAGATATGTACATGTGTAAAAGGTGGAGGGAGAAAAAAACGTGTGGAAATCAGGACATTTTGATAATGGGTCAAACGGGTATATTTACAAGAGGCACACGCGACACCGGCACCCGTTTTAAACTTCTCACTTCCTCCTTCACCTCGTGAACTCTATCATAATGGTGTATAGGGCTGTTGTCAAAACTTTTATAATGTAACAAAGTACTAAGAAGTACTGCAGGGAGATGACGAGGGCTCGTCGGTACATTGTACATGAGAAATGGGAAAATCATGGGAGTTTGGAAAACTCTGAAGTAATGACGACAAGAGTGGCTATGATTTCTCAATACCCCGAACAGTCTTTGCCAAAGAGTTCTCGGAAAGTCTGGTCCTGGTTTTTCCTAGTGAGAAAAAAACCGGGTATTCGTATGTGTCATCCTTATGCATTACCACGGGTGCTACAACTATAACTTGGTATAGCCCAGTACGCGAAGACGGGAACTTTAGTAAACACACGCGCTCCGTTATAAATGCCTTGATTCACTCCGATGAGCCATCAGTTCGAGGCTAAACTTCGGTGAGAAACGTTCATTGTGAGCTCGGATACATCACATTTATTTATTTCAACTTTGCAACAGTAGTATAACTGTATTTTCAGCGGTTCATCATCAGAGGATCGAGACCAAGCGGACTGTTAAAGGCTCTAAGTTCAAGTTCGTCATTGTACTCAAGGATTCTATATTGTTGAAATTTGTGAAATCGCCGTTCTTGCTATTTTAATACTTCAGTGTCGCAAGAGATTTTTGGACAGCATCAACGATCTTGGAATTGACTTAAAAAAAGTAGGAGTTCAGTTGTGGAGCTCAATAATATTGTAAGTTTGTACTTCATAAGCAGTTACTTGTAAAAATTGTATTACAAAATCTAAGCATTGAAAAAGTACAACTACAAATTTAATCATTAGAAAAATCCAATTAAAAATTTCAACGTTTTAAATATCGATTTGATTTAAAAATATTTAAATAGATACAAGTATTTTAATTTACTTATTTATTTGTAAATTTCAGGACAATTTAATCCTGAAGCAGTTAGTGTTCAATGACGCTGCCGAAAATGTCAACCAGACGCAAACCATTGGCGCTCCCCCACACAGCGAAAGAAGTGACTCAACCTCAAGAAAGTTTGGAAAAATTGTGTGTCCGAGAGGATTTTCGATTTCTCAAGACAGTGACAGAAGGGAGATTTTCAAAAATCCTCCTTGTTCGAAAAGATGGAGACAAAATGATTTTGAAAGCCATCAGTTCAGATTTTGCCACTTATGAAGATTTCAAACGTGAAATGGATTATAATTATTTCCTCAGTCCACATCCCAACATCATCACTTCGTACAATGTCCCCTTCATCTTGGAGAATTTCTTTGTGTTTGTTCAGGAATATGCCCCTTATGGTCCTCTATCAAAATTCGTTCTGAGTGGGAAACGGGCTGGACTCGGACTTTTGGAATCTCAAGTTAAAACCATGGCTCAACAAGTAGCATCTGCATTGGAATTCATGCACAGTTTGAACCTCGTTCACGGATGTGTAACAATGGAGAATATATTAGTCGTCGGTCCTAACTTAAGTAGTTTCAAGATTGGAGACTTTGGCTCTACACGTCCTGTGGGCTCACTTGTGAAGAAAGAAGATATTGCAACATGTACCTCCTCCTGTATCTATCCACCAGAAATCGGTCAGATTTTGCCCCAAGAGAAATATTACATGTACACGTCCTTGGACGTCTGGCAAATGGGCATCCTCCTAGTGCAGTGCTTGACTGGTTGTGACCCCTGGCAAGAGGCTGACATCACTGATCCATTCTTTTGTCAATTTTCCGACTGGCACAAGAAGAAGTCCATTAGGGTTCCAGATGTTTTTAAAATTTTCTCCCCTCGGTTGGTCCGACTAATGAAGAGGCTCCTAGAGCCCAAATCCACCAAAAGATGTGAGATTAAGGAAGTCAACAAATATTTAGGTGATAAATGGATCTGCCGGGAAGGTAGTCTAGGGTCCAGTAGGACATCTCTACAGAAGAGCGAGTCCAGTGTTTCCAGGATGTCCAGGAAGAGTAGCAGCAGGAGCATTCGACAGAGGAATGGTCCACTCAAGTCCAGTAGTAGTGTACGAATCGTTAAATTTAATGATAATAGCGTTTACGTGGAGCAGTAAACTAAATTTTGACTATAAAAAATAACTATATACAACGTTACTCCGTATATATTAACTTTACATTAACAAAAATACATCATTCAATGTCGTATATTAATGTTGTTTATTGTATAGAAACAATATTTTCTTAATCATTATTTCTAAGTCATTTGTCACTATAGTACATTTTAATTTAGTTACTTGTTCATTATCGTTAGATTAATGATAAGGAAATAATTAGGTCAATTTTGGGAAAATAATAAAGCTAGTTTTGTGCAAGTAAGCTAAAAATTTTAGGATACAGGTAATTAAGTTTTAAGCTAAGCTAATTTTAGGAATAAATAAGCTAATTTTGAGGAAATAACTAACTATAAGCAAATTTTAAAGAAATGTGTAAGCTAATTGAAAAGTTATAATAATGTTAAAACATAATTAGATATATGTATATCACAATTGTGGGACCAAACAAAATGTCACTTAAGCCTCTGAATAGTTAAAAGTGTTAAAACTTTAGAACTCTTCCAGACATCAACTTCTGTTCATCAACAGCTTGAGAGGTACTGAATCAGCTACTGAGGACTGGTAATTTACTTCATTTATTATTGCTCGAAGTGAACAGTAACTTGTTGCAGCGAGAGTTTGACTGTACAAAATATTTTTCACACAGAATAAATCCAATAAATATTTGCTTCCATTTGTATTTAATTGCATATAATCAATGTTATTCCATAGAGCATTTTACAATGTCACTGGTCTTCTACATACTTAATTATCATCGTAATTTAACTAAAATAAACTATTTAAAAAATCAATAGCAGAGAAAGGAAGTAGTGCAGTTATGCGCCAAAGCTTTAGAGAGCCATCTAGCATCCTCTACAGTAGTTCATGGTCTAAAAACACAGCACAATATTGTTTCTATACGCCGTCCATTGATCACCGTTCCCTTGGCAACGTTTTGTTATGCTCTCGATAAATCATCCACAGCAAAAAAATTAATTTCCCTGGTATGACGTATGTAAACATTTGGAGTAAACTTCCGTAAAAAGTTTTAAAATTATTTTGGTCTTAGATTTGCAACTACGAAAATTGTTTCACAAGAATTTTTTCCGAAAATAAAAGTATTTTAAAGGCATTAAGTAACGAGCTGGAATACTTAATCAAAAGGAGGTTTTAATTGTTGTTGTTAACGACCCTTTAGTGTTTTACCTGTCTACACACACACACAATAATTGCATTGCGATAGAATAAATCTCCAGTTGCCAGTTGGTGTTCCCTGAATTATTACTGTGCCCATGTAGCGATAAAAAACAGAGCAACATGTCAAGGAAAAAAAATTACCATCATTGCTGTGGGCATTTTCTGGCGAAAACAGATTAGGAAGAAGAATAAAATGAAATTGAAAATATCCCTAGATACATCTCCGAAACATACAGACTTTGCGACCTGTGTTGCTTGGAATACAAGTGATGAAATTTTTTCTTGCGGGTACATGTTTACTTATTCGCTGGATAATTGTGAATAAAGCGACTGACAATTCTATTAGCCTTGGGGTTGTGGGTTGTGTGATGTCAAATTGGAAGAAATTGCTTCTCTAGGGGATTATTCTGCGGAGAAATGTATTATAATATTGCTATATAATATTAACATTTGTTTTTGGACTGTTTATTTTAGGGACGATCATCAGCTTCTACTCTGGAATTTAGTTTCAAATGAAACATCCAAAGTTGTGGAACTATCTAATGATCTTCATCCAACTTGTATGCAATGGCCTCCCAAAAGCAGCGGAGTTGCAACGTCCGGAGCCAGGAAGAGCAGTGAACTTTTGCTGATCACAGCTTCAGATGGTCACTTTCATTTACTGGGACGAGGTGGTCGGATTGAGAAGACTGTGCAGGGTCATAAAGGTGGGTAGTTGGAAAATGTCACTGAGCTATAATATTCTATTAGAATCATGAAAGTGAATGTATTTTTAGAGATCATGTGTATTAGCAGATATTATCCAAGTTTTGTTCACACACAAGCCGAAGCGTGCATGAAGTTATCCACGTGTCCATAATATGTCTTACCTTACGCTACTTTAATATGTTTACCTTCGACTACTTTATTATATCTAACTGTCTGCTATTTTAACATTTCTTACCTTCCTTATGCACCTTCCAGTACACATAGCGTATATATTGTATGTATGTATTTTTTATTTTTAGGTGCAATCCTAAGCGGTTGCTGGAATACGGACGGGTCCGAAATTTTAACTTCTGGCGAGGATGGGGTTGTACGTATTTGGTCCCGAGCGGGTATGCTCCGATCTACTTTAGCAACTTGTGCTTCTCCAGTTTATGCATCTGCTTGGGGCCCCGATGGACAATCAGTGATACACACGAATGGACAGAACCTTGTGATTAAGCCGATAGCACCTTCAACGAAGCCTACACAATGGAAGGCTCATGATGGAATTATTCTTTGTTTGTCCTGGAGCTCGTCAACTGGGATGATTCTATCCGGGGGTGAAGATTGTCGGTATAAAGTTTGGGATTCATATGGACGACCTATATTTTCTAGCTCCACCCATGATCATTCCATTACTTCAGTAGCGTGGACACCATCCGGGGATTTATTTTCTGTTGGTGGATTTAACTCTCTGAGATTGTGTGACAAATATGGGGTATGCTGTGGACTATAAGTACATTAATACTTGGATTAAGTTTTGATGGATTAACATTGCTAGAAAGTAAACTAATCGTATTTAATTGTTTTATAACAATTTTTAGTAAGACCAATAGTAGTATAGTAGATTGTACAAAAAAATAAGTAGATGTTTTCGCAGTAATTGTAATTATGAATATTTTATGTTAGTGGTCTCACTGCTTGGAGAAGCCGAAGGTAGGAAGTATATACGCGTTACAATGGAGCAATGATGGAACACAATTTGTGGGGGCGGGTGCATCCGGGCATGTATTTTTAGCGAATATAGTTGACCGAAGTGTCTATTGGAAGACATTAACGGCAACTATGACGGGCAGGAGGACCATTACCGTAGCTGAATTCACTGCTAATGCAGAGGACAAGTTAGATTTTCGGGACCGAGTTATTAAGGTTTTAAATTGTAGTTTTATTTTCGAACTAAAAGTAGACTATTCCACAGGCATCTTCATTGCTTTTTTGGAATTTACAGATATCTCTAAATCACGGATACCTAATAGTAATCACGCCGTCACAAGTTTATATTTATAGTATCAACAACCTTAATACGCCAGTTATTTGCGACTTGAAGGAGAATAATTCCATCAGCTTAATTCTTCAATCTAGCAAGTAATTTGTTGTTGTTCATAATGAATTACATTGTAGTAATTTAGCTATGAATTTATTCTACAGCGGATGTTTGTGTGTTCACAGGAATTTCGCACTCTGTGGGGGAATCATGATCACTCTGTGGAGTTATGAGGGAAGACATGTGGGGAACATTAAGTGGTCAGGAATGAGGTCGGATTTAATGAATTCCCTTACTGCCACTATAACGGTGGACGCCCTCGCATTCATTGACACTACGGACTCCCGTATTATCAGATTATTTGATCCAACTACGGGAAAGTCTCTAAATAATGACGTAATTAAAATGAGACATGAAATAAAACAAATCGCTCTGAGTCAGCACAACTACCCAGGAATGTCGGAAAGAACGTTGGCGATAGTGGATAAGAATCGGGACTTGTACTTAATTATGTTGAAGAAGTTCGGAGCAACCGAGACTCCTCGGAAGTTAGCTGTGATGGTGCAGTCTATTTTTTGGCATACGGAATCTCCAATTTTGGCTGTTATACGGGATTCCAAATTAAGGGTATACTACTACCCTAACGTTATATATGTCGATCCAACCTTATTAGATTTCACATGGGAGGACAAAGATTTGCCGTGAGTTAGAATTTTAGATATACATATGAACAAGCTTGTGATCTATCTTCTTAATCTTTGTCAGAAAAACAATGATTCCTTACAATTATAGAGATCTCGGAAGGTCTCCGGAACTCCTTAGCTATGAATCAAATAGAATCTCGATTCGACGACCTGATGGTGTAGTAATTGCAGCATCCGCTTCTCCGTTTGCTCCGCACTTACATAATCATGCTATTCATGGGAAGTTCGTTCAAGCCAGAAGAATATGTCGCTACGTTAATGTAAGTACAGAATGAATCTTTGATTTGGTCTCTACATGTTTTTATCTTTTATTCTTTAATAATGATTTAAAATATTATTTTATGGAGAGTACTTAACATTTATTTTCGATTCAATTTTCCAGGAGAAAGTTTTGTGGGGAACAATGGCAGGTTTATGTGCCTGGAAAGGGGAGCTGGATTTAGCAGAAATATGCTATGCAGAGATTGGGCATTTTGATAAAGTGTTTTTTGTACAGGATATCAAGGTAGTTTACTTTTTAGTTCCATCACCATAGTATAGTAACTACTTGATTTTTAAATTTAATAATAAATTGAATACTTTAAAGATTATATCCTACATGAAAGTTTAACCATAAAATACATTGTGTAGGAAAATACACCTGACGAGGCAGTTAAGAAAGCCCAAATGGCATTGCTGTCTGGAGGGATTAACGAATCCGAAAATATTTTGCTGCAAGCTGGTAAAATTTCACAGGCTGTTCAGCTAAATATTAACTGTCATCGGTGGGAAAGGTAAAATATTTTAATTAATTTTGTATTTGATGGTATAAAATAAATAAACACAAGAGATTTGTATAAAAATGCATTAAATTCACAACCCAGAGCGTTAGAACTGGCCTTGAAATACAAGGTGGAAATGGAAAATGTGCTAGCAGCTAGGAAGTACTACTTGGAGGCAATTCACCATAAAGAAACACTACCTAAATTCCTTGAAGTGCAAGCAAATCCTAATCCAGTCTCTGCTAAGACAAGAACCAGGCGGCGTGAAAAGTCCGATAAGGGCGCTAAATACCCGATGGAATCACCTGCAGATCTGTCACTCCCCACGATTGACGATGATATTGATAAACGGGATTCGGAATTTATGTAATAATCCGTGCAATTTTGTGTCATTGATGTAAACGTTTAAACCATATTCTAAATGTCAGTTTATTTAGAAGCACTATTGTTTATGGAATTAGTGTCGGTTTATCCTTCAAAGTTGATTTAATTAATAATAAAATAAGTTCCACAACTATAACTGGAGTTTGTGATTTCTCCTCGGGAATATTATACATACCTTCTAATCATTCTCATAAACCAAAGATATGATTTTATACTTCAATTGATAGTTCGGCTTCGCCTGGAGAAAGTTATTAATTTCATTTCAGTCACAGGTTTTTAAAACTTTAGACCCCTTTTAAACGTTAGATTACCTACAATCAATAATACAAATAATAATTACCAAGAAAAGTCGTAAAGACCACAAGCTGAGAAGATGTTACCATGGTCACCGTTAATTCGTGCAATCGGATTCCGTTTCTGTGAAGGGATTTAACAGGTTGTTTATTATTTGTGATACCTGAAATCGATACATGCACCGGTATGGCGTACCCATAATAAGCATATTATACATGTGTGACAGAGTAAACATTTCCTTCGTTCATCTTCATTCTGAAATATTTTCGAGTATTAAAATTTACCTGTTACCCGTTTAGATTACTGACCATGCTAAAATGCTAATAGTATTGCAAAAGTGCTATTTCTTCTACAGTCTGCCCTGCACTTCGGCAGTAATGTTGTAAATTCGTCCCATACAATTGATCTACAATCTACTAAATAGAACAACAAACAACTACAACAACAAAAATGTTAAACAACGTGTTAACACTTAACTAAACGAATGGAAAACACGTGCAGTTACTAATTTATATCAGTGAAATATTTTGTTCTAATATAATAACTATAATAATAATAATTTATACTTATTTACCATCTTAAAATCATTTGTTAATGTTCGACGACTATCAAATTGGAGTGGAGCTCCACACTTCAATAGCAACAAAAAGCTGAAATTGTATTAAATTTAATTATTACTCTTTAAAGATGTCCTGCATTGACTACAGCAAACCTCAGCAAAATAATGACGACGAGAATGTCGAATTTAAGTAAGCGCTATCTATTGGAATTCTAGATGCCGATATTTTATTTTGAGTATCTTTATTATATTTTAATTATTTTTATTTGAATCATGTATAATTTAAATTTTTTTATTAATTGTTTAGTTTACAATTGAAGCTTTTTATATTGTTTAAAAAAATATTTTTAATATTATTAAAAGCTTATAAGTACATTGTAAATATTTGTCAAATTTAAAAATTTATCAACATCATTTATTAATTAAGTTATAAATTAATTATTAATAATTTATTTTTAAATATAATTAAATTTTATCGCATTTCCTTCGTTTAGGCTTCCAGCGATTCCCACCATGGGGAAATTCGCCATCGACAAATGGGCAGGGCATCCATTATTCAATTACTACGGACATTCAATTAAAAGGAGATTCGATGACCAAGTGATAATTAGGAGGGGAAAGCGTCACAAAGCTGCAATATGCGATAAAATCTACAAGGAGAAACTAGCCAAGAAAGAATTGTGTACTCTTTCAGCGGATCCAAATGATAATTTAGATTCATTTTTGACACAAGATGACTTCGTCGAATATTTACGAGATAGCGTTAGGAGCGCTCCAGTGGACCCTCTGCAGGAGTCATGGAAGAAGCGAATACTTGGTGTAATTGATTTTAGATTATTTTAAATTGATACTTAATTTCACTATTATATATATCATTTAATTTTCGTATTTATTATTATCGTAAGAAGTTATCGACAACTATTTACATCAATTCCTGCATGTATTAAATATATATAGACAGATTAAAATGGAACTAAAATGAATGTCCGGATGAGTAAATTAATCATTGTATTTTACTCACACTATTATTACAGCAAGTACCGAAGAAACTCCGGCTCAAGCTACCTGACATGTACGAGTTTTTGTGCAAGGACATCGAAGATCGGTATGACATCAAAATGCATGAAGCGGTGCAAAGTTATGTCATCCGTCCGACATCCGATGAGCCCGAGGGTGGTATTTCGATGAAAATGCCTTTGTAAGATCAACTAGAAAATTTTAATGGCAAAATTCAAAGTATATATCGTATAATGTAATATATGTATTTTTAACTGTAATAATAAATGTAAATTTTAAAATAACTTTTGTTCCAGTTTCATGAAAGCACCTGCATGGGCTGATGAGTTTGAGCATAACAAAGAATTCATGCTGTCAGAACTCCGCCTGCTTCACCCGCTAGTATGGAAAACGTTTCTGAAGGTTCGGGAAATGGTTGCACTGAAGAATCTCATCAATTGGGACGACATAAAGTAAGTTTAGATTGTTGTTAATATTTGTAGAAAAATAAATCAATAAAGTTGGAACATTACTTTGAAGGAAAATTGAAGTAGCTAAACCTCACGAATTGAAGGAAATTCTACAAAATCAAATTAAAGAGAAGGGGGATGAAATCATGAGCAAGTACATTCCTTTGTTGACACATCTCTACTCGAATTTGCGAGGATTGAATTTCATGTCCAAAGAAAAGGCTTTACCGTTGTTGGACTGCGCGGCGAATGTCATTATTTCTAATGTAATTTACTCAAATAGTATTTAATATTAAATGATATTTTTAGTAAATGTTATAAAATTGGAAATCATCATCGCAGCTACGAAACCTGATTCAAGAGACGATTGTGGAAGTCGTTAAAGCATACGTGAACTATGAAGATGGACTACCTTTTATTCTACTCGATTCCACCATTGAGGAAAATACTCGCGTGGCTTACTACCCGGCTTACCAGGATATCATGTTCTGTATAAAGAAAATCTTTGATGAGGTTAGGATAATGATTGATGACGACACGATAGTACTAAAATCGTTTCTTTAATTCCATAATGTGTCTAATTTCTAATGTTTAGGGTTGTGAAATACACAGAGAATTATGTTGGAAAGCAATAATGTTAAACTTGCTCATTCAATTGAAATCTTTTAGATTTCTGCAGTGGTGGCTCATGTCCCAGATATAAGGGAGTATTACAAATCTCAGTTGAGTGAAGAAGATGGGCCCAATGTCAACTTCAAAGTTCAGGTCCTCCCAGAATTCATAGACGAAGCCATGATGACGATTTCTAACGTTGTGGAAGAATGGCTGCGTGAACCGGATGAGTTCATAGCTGAAATTCGTAAGATTTTTGCTTGGAAATTAGATTGATTTAGTAATAGAAAATAGATTTAGGGAAAATTAAAAACAATAAGAATTATTGTTAATTAATTTTTTTTTAAATTATTTATGTGTTTTTATTGTAACTTTGTAGAAAAAACATTCCAACCCATTCTGAGTGGTGAAGCTAAAGCCAAAGCAGAGGATTTCATCGCTTCAGAATACTCATTCCCGGAAGGAATAGCTCACATGCAGTACTACAAAGACTTTATACAATTGTGTCGTCAAATCCCCAAGAATGTATTTTTCGGGAGGGTCCGAGTGAATAATGAGGACATAATAGCGGAATTGTTGGACTTAGCTAACCTCCATGTGCACATTATTCTGGATAATTTAATTGAAATGTATCGGAAGCACAACCGGGATGTCATCGACGGATTTTTAGAAATCAATAAAAGGCTTCTAACTGAACCCACAACAACGGCGGAGCTCATGGATCTGGTGGAGTACATTGATGATGCTCGTGGTCGACTAGTATCGCTACTCAAAGAGAAAATTGCAGAAGGGAACAAAATGTATTTCAGCTTGTTGGAGTTCCACATTTTTAATGCCCCAGATCTAGAACTCTCTGTTACTGCCCAGACTTGGGCTCGACGAATTCAGCCAGCTTTCGAAAAAAGTGCTATTGTAAGTCATTTAAAATTCTTTTGGGAATTAGGTAATAATTGTTTTAATATGTTACCATACGTTCGTAATCATTGGATTATAACTAATATAATTATGTAACTAATATGCACTAACGATTTTTGACACATGCAGCCGGAGGCTTTCCTATGGGATTTATTTGGACATGATCCAGTATATTTTATACGGGCTATATGATATTAAATGTTGAATCAGAATTATGACTCATATTTATATTTTTAGATGATAGAGGATAAGAAAGTTGAATTCGAGGAAAGGCTGGCGGAGAAGATTGAGAAGATGAACAAAGACTTGAAAAAACTATTGAGACGTGTTCGAGATGATTTTGCACGTTATGGGGACTATGAGAAATGTGGTCAATACTGTGACGTAGGATTTATATACTTTATTCTTTTTCTTCCTCTACATTTCTATTTTATTCATACAGTCCAGTCACGAAATTAATTATTACCACAGGATCTCAAATACGTTCACAAAAGAGTTGAAGCCTTGGAGAAAGGGATCGAATGGATTAACAATGAGGAAACTCTGTTTAAGTTTACTCTCAGCCAATTTCCAGACATGGAAGAAATTAAGGTGTTAAAACATTAAATTTTGGCTATTGCTATTCCAACGTAAATGTTTCAAAAATCCAACTACAGCTATTACAATTCCCAGAATCAACTGGACCCTTACACAAGGTTGTTTTCTCTGGCCTACAAATGGCAAAAAGCAGAGAAAAAGTACATGGACGGGGACTTCAAATTAGACGTGGAAGCCATTGATGCTGAAACGGATGAACTTTTCAAGTAGGAACTAATTTTAGAAACTTATCAACTAAAAATATCGACCTAGCTATACTTATTAATTAATGGCTAAATTAAGGAGGTCTAAACAATTCAAAGATTTTTGCTGCTGTTTAATTCAGGGAACTTTACAAACTGCAAAAATTATTTAAAAATCGCATCAAGGCCCAAATGCAAGCAGAGGCTGAGGCTAGACACATTCCAGTGTCTTTGCTTTGGGATGAAGATAACTTGGAGCAAGTTCCCCCACCCTTGAAGATTTGCAATAAAGCTCTGGATAGCCTAACAGAATTCAGGGTTGGTTATTAAACCTTTCCTATTATTAGCTGTTAGAGTATGACAACGTTGGTTATTTTTGTAATATGTTACACGTATCTTCTGTCTTACAGAGCAACTTGTCATTTATTGGCGTTATGTGTAATCCAGGATTGAAACAGCGTCATTGGGACCAAATGTCAGAAATCTGTGGATTCGACATTACTCCAGACACAGGCACGAGCTTAAGGAAGCTGTTACAAATGGATTTGTCCCAATATATGGACAAGTTAGTATCAATTGTAAAATGCAGTGAAATCAAAAATTGTAGTTGTCTGTAAATTATTTCTAATTTTTTGTACCAGATTTGAAGGGGTGAGTCTGGCTGCTAGCAAAGAACATGCATTGGAAGTGTCCATCGACAACATGCAAAAGGAATGGAATAATACAAAACTTAACACTACGGATTACAAGTAAAATTCTTATTTTAAAATTTTGAACTAATGTAATAAGATATTCTGTATGTAACAAGCATCCGAAGTTATTGATATTTTATTTTAAGGGACACTGGAATAAAAATTTTGGCATCTGTGGAAGAAATTCAATTATTGTTAGACGACCACATTACAAAAACACAAACTATGAAAGGATCCCCATTCGTCAAGCCTCATGAAGGTAGTATATTTATTTGAGCAACTATTTATTGTAAATATGTATTATCTTTGAATAACCCGAAATATACTTGTAGAAAAAATAAAGGCTTGGGAGGAAGCTTTATTACGATCTCAAGTCACACTAGAAGAATGGCTGAAAGTTCAATCGCAGTGGTTGTACCTGGAACCAGTCTTCTCCTCTGAGGACATAATGCACCAAATGCCGGAAGAAGGTCGGCTTTTCAAGGTTAGCTCAAATTAATTATTTGATTGTAAAAATTTATTTTATTAGAATTATTTTCTATATTTTGTGTGTTCCTCGATTTACAAACTATTCTAACATCATTAACGTTTTTAGAAAGTGGACGCCACGTGGAAGCAAATAATGTCGACCATTGGAGAGTCTGCCAACGTAGTTGAGACAGCTAGTCAACCAGGATTATTAGAAAAGTTTCAAGAATGTGTGTCCCTGCTCGATCGAATCAATAAAGGCCTTAATGCATATTTGGAGAAAAAACGATTGTTTTTCCCACGGTAAGATTTATATTAAATACAAAACCCCATGTCCTGAATGAACAAATTAGTACTGAAGCTGAAATTACAGATGTAAACTTTTCAAATATTGTATACCTTGATCATCTAGTTTCTTTTTCCTGTCGAACGATGAAATGCTGGAAATCCTGTCCGAGACTAAGGATCCACTTCGCGTGCAGCCCCATCTAAAGAAATGCTTTGAAGGAATTAGCAAACTTCACTTTGATTCAGATCTTGTCATACATGGAATGTACAGTGCTGAAGGAGAACGAGTGTATTTCAGTCAACCAGTTGATACTGTTGAGGCTCATGGTTGCGTTGAAAAATGGCTGTTGCAGGTAAGGCTAAAAACAAAATATGGGTGAGTAACAACGACAATAATGACTTACTCTCTATATTTTTTATTTTTACTTCCGACAGGTGGAAGAAGTAATGGTGATGTCCGTGCGAGATGTCATAGCCAATTCAAGGGACGCCTACGCACATTCGCCTCGATCGGAATGGGTAATCAAGTGGCCTGGCATGGTTGTTATCTGTGTGTCTCAAGTTTTTTGGACTATGGAAGTTCACGAAGCAATTACTGGCTCCTCTGGTGGACTGGATCATTATCTTGAGAGATTAAATGTAGATATGCGGAAAAAATTGAAAAATAATATCAATTTATTAATTATTTATTATTATTATTATTAAATAAATTTGAGCGTTGTATGTTTGATAGACTCAATTGAACGATATCGTGGCTTTGGTACGAGGAACCTTAACCAAACAAGCCCGCATTACCCTTGGTGCATTGGTTACCATCGATGTCCACGCACGTGATGTCGTAGATGAAATGAAGGATACAGTAAAGAGTGAAAATGATTTTAAGTGGCTGGCACAGCTGAGGTACTGGTACTATTTTTTAAGGTTTTTTAAATCTTCAGATCCATCCCGCTGTTTTGAATTAATTTGCCGATTATTTAGATACTACTTTGAGGATTACAACGTCCTAGTGAGGATTACAAATGCAACAGTTAAGTACGCTTACGAATATTTGGGAAATTCACCGCGTCTCGTCATTACTCCGCTGACTGATCGTTGCTACCGCACTCTGATTGGTGCTTACCACTTGCATTTAAATGGCGCTCCAGAAGGTCCGGCTGGAACTGGCAAGACGGAAACGACGAAGGATTTAGCGAAAGCAATTGCTGTACAGTGCGTTGTGTTTAATTGTTCAGATGGGTTGGATTACATCGCAATGGGAAAAGTACTACTGTCAAATTTGTAAAAATGTCATGTTGAGTTATTTGTATTGTTTAAAAAAAGTTATGAAATCTCTATGCATTAATTAATTACTTCCAGTTTTTCAAAGGACTTGCGGCATGTGGAGCCTGGGCGTGCTTTGACGAGTAAATTTTTAGTACAATAGTTACCATTAGAATTGTATTAGAATTTTTTATCCGAATTTAAAATTTAAATGCTTTTTAGGTTCAATCGAATCGAGCTGGAGGTGCTGTCCGTCATTGCCCAACAGATTCTTTGCATCATTCGAGCTGTGCAGTCCAATTTAGAATACTTTGTATTTGAAGGCACGGAATTAAAATTAAATCCCGCTTGCTACGTATGCATCACAATGAATCCTGGTTACGCAGGACGTTCAGAACTGCCCGATAATTTGAAGGTTCTATTCAGAACTGTGGCCATGATGGTACCAGATTATGCGTTGATTGGTGAAATTTCCCTGTACTCTTGTGGATTTGTAGCTGCAAGGAATCTAGCTATCAAGATCGTCACTACTTACAGATTATGTTCTGAACAGTTGTCATCACAGTTTCACTACGATTACGGCAAGAATTTATTACGTTTTCGTAACGTTCATGTACATCTATAACCAATGGAGAAATCTCTTTCTGCATATTTAAAGAGCTTTTTGTTAAGGTGAAGTTTTAATTAATTTATATTGTATAGGAATGCGAGCTGTAAAATCCGTGTTGCTTGCTGCGGCCAACCTCAAGTTGAAATATCCTACTGAAAATGAAGACTTCCTCTTGCTCAGGTCCATCATCGATGTGAACTTGCCCAAGTTCTTGTCCCATGACATTCCATTATTTGAAGGAATAATTTCAGATATTTTCCCTGGTATTAAGTTACCAGAAGCGGATTACAAAAATATTTTTGCGGCTATCGAAAAGGTGAAAACCAACTTCATCATGAGAGGCTTAACCAGAAAATTATTTGCGTCACAGCATATTCATAGTCTTTATTGGTGGCTTTCCTAACCATACGCTAATAAATAATTTATTTATCGCGATAGTCTTGCAAGGAAAGAAATCTCCAAGCTGTTGATGTTTTTAAAACAAAGACCATCCAGATGTATGAAATGATGATCGTAAGACATGGTTTTATGTTGGTTGGCGATCCTTTCGGAGGCAAATCCTCCGTGATTAAGGTACGACGGGACGTTTACCTAATTTTTCTGAATTATTATTACTGTACTAGTTATTATTATTCGTTCGTTCTTAGGTTCTAGCAGATTCACTAACCTGGATGGAAACACAAGACTTGCCAGAAAATAAGGTTTTATACGAAGTCATAAACCCCAAGGCGATTACAATGGGTCAACTGTATGGTAACTTCGATCCAGCGTCCCATGAGTGGTCTGATGGTGTAATCGCTACTGTTTTCCGGTGAGTCGAGAGGCGTTTTCAATTGTGGGTAGAATATATTTGCACACTTTTATAATTTCCACTGTCTCTATGTAATACTTAATCCGTGATAATACAATAATAAAATCTAATTTTGCCAGAACATTCGCTACGAACGATTCAGATGATCGTAAATGGGTCATTTTCGATGGTCCTGTTGATGCTGTTTGGATTGAAAACATGAATACGGTACTGGATGGTAAGATTATATCCAGGATCTGGATGGATATTGAATGGATAATATAAAAAGTAATCTAGTAATTTGCTGTTTTTAGATAATAAAAAACTTTGTTTGATGTCTGGAGAGATCATAGCTATGACCGCTCCTATGTCAATGGTCTTCGAGGTCATGGATTTGTCTCAGGTGACTATTCAACAAGAAAATTTCATATGCCTTACTCCTTACTAGATAAATACCTGTATAGTTAAATACAAAATTTATTTTATAAAGGCATCTCCAGCCACAGTCTCCCGTTGTGGTATGATTTACTTTGAGCCTTCCGCTCTGGGCTACGAACCCCTGCTAAAATCATGGATTTATGGGGAGATTGACAAATGTTGGCATGCTGACAATACTGACAAGTTCATCTACGACATGTCAATCTTCATGTTGTCCCACACACTGAGGTTTCTTCACAAAAATTGTAAAGAGCTCGTCAAAACTAATGACTCCAACTTAGCAAAGTAAGATTCACTGCACTACATGCAAAAATCTATGTGTATGTATGAGTTACTTAATTTTATTTGTTTTGTAGAGCATTTATGAATTTGGTTGATGTACAAATCAAAGACGTTGTCAAGGATTTAGAGAAGGATCCAAAATACATACGAACATGGCTGACGGGAGCGATTCTGTTTGCGATTCCATGGTCAGTGGGAGGGATTCTAGATTTCGATTCCAGGGTGAAATTTGATCAGTACGTTCGTGTGCTTGTGTCTGGAAAGGATGCAGCAGCCCCCTTCCCGGAAATCATGCCTCCGAAGTTGGAAACTATGTATCCGACAGACAGCTCAGTTTTCGACTTCTTTTTTGAAATCAAAGGACGAGGGTCTTGGAGGCACTGGAATGAACTTGTTCGCGGTTTTGAAATGCCCCAGCACAATCAAATCCGCAGGATTATTGTCCCAACGGTTGATACTGCACGGTAATGATGCTTCCTCATGATACGTTGGATTAATTGTGCTGAACCATGGAAACCCCTTAATCCTTACCTTGGAGTATAATTAACTAAGAATTAAATCTAAACTAACATTAAATATTTGTTCGTCCAGGTACACATACCTCATGGACCTATTCATTAGAAATCAGATCCCGTTATTGATTATTGGACCTACCGGAACCGGGAAGAGTGCTTACGTACAAGAGAAAATCATGAATGGAATTCCACAGGAATCTTATATTGCCAATTTAATTACCTTTTCTGCTCAAACCACGGCCAGTAACACTCAGGTGGGAGATGGCTTTGGTCACTCTAACCTCAAACTTATCTAGTAGTGTTTAGAAGCGTGAAATTATCTAAAGAAACTAATCGAGAATCTGAATAGGATTTGATCATTATGCGATTGGACAAAAAGGGGCGAGGATACTTCGGACCCCCAGCGGGGAAGAAATGCATCATATTTATTGATGACATGAACATGCCAGCCACTGAAGTTTATGGAGCCCAACCACCTATTGAACTTTTGCGTCAATATTTTGACCACAAGCATTGGTAAATACATTTCATACTTTACATTTAAAATTTTGCCACTCAAGTTTTATTCTAAAATCTTGTTTTTTAGGTACGACAAGAAGGATACTTCGAAGATATTCTTGCAAGGTTGAACAGAAGAAATGTACAGATTAGAGAGTATCATTTATTTGAAGAATGTATGTTTAACTATTGTATGGATATTTAGATATTCAATTTTTGGCGGTGATGGGCCCCCCTGGAGGAAGTCGTCAAAACGTTACACCTCGATTCCTCAGGCATTTTAACCTTGTGTCAATCAATTCTTTCTCAGATGACACGATGGTGAAGATATTTCAGACTCTCATGCAGATATATTTAAGGAACAGTGGATTTTCACCGGAATACTTTGGCGTTGTTCATCCAACAGTAGCTTCTACAATGGAGGTCTACAAGGAAGCCATGGTTAATCTGCTGCCCACACCGGCTAAATCCCATTATACTTTCAATATGCGGGACTTTTCCCGTGTCATTCAAGGGTGTTGTCTAATTCATAAAAACTCCGTCGATTCCAAGAAGATTTTTGTGCGGTAAGGACTGAATACTTTCCCAACGACGTTTGAAACAATGTATTTATTATATTACTGGTATTTGAAATTTAGATTGTGGACTCATGAGGTATATCGAGTATTTTATGACCGCCTAACTGATGACAAGGATCGTAGCTGGCTATTCCAAGTATCTCAAAAATGTGTTCAAGATCATTTCAAAGAGTCTTTCGATGTTATTTTTGAAAACTTAACTACTGGAGGCCCGAAAACTAAAGTAAACTTTATTTTTGTATATTTAATTTGCTTGTTTTTCAATATAAGAAAATGCGTCGTTGCATTTTAGGTGAAAGAGGAAGACATGAAGAACTTGATGTTTGGTGACTTCATGAATCCCGACGCAGATAAAGAAGATAGATTGTATACTGAAGTTCGTGACATGGATCAGTTCCAAAAAATCGTTCTCCTTGCTATCAACGAATTTAACAATATCAATAAAAACCGGATGGACTTGGTAATATTCAGATATCTCCTCGAGCATTTGTCCCACATTTGCAGAATCCTGAGAGTTCCAGGTGGGCACGGACTTTTGGTGGGTGTCGGGGGTTCTGGAAGACAGTCGTTAACTAAGCTAGCAGCTTTTATGGCCGGGCATCAGGTTTTCCAGCCAGAAATCTCTAAAAACTATGGTATTTATTTTTAAAATTGTTGTTTGTTTATGTTCCTGTGAAGATGGTTATTTCGCTGTTGAAAGATATTTTTGCTTTTAACTTGATCGGCCTTGAAGAGGTTAAATATGACTCTTGTTTTCCTAGGCCGGAACGAATGGAGAGAAGATTTGAAGAAGGGAATGAAAAACGCGGGTGGTTACGGTCGGGACACAGCTCTCCTAATTACAGATTCCCAGATAAAGGAAGAAGGGTTCTTAGAAGATGTGGACTCTTTATTAAATTCCGGAGACGTGCCGAATATATTTAATGCGGAAGAAAAAGGAGAGATCAACGAAGCAGTTATGCCGGCCTACAATGCTCAACAGAACCAGGATAGAAAAACGCGTTCAGGGGAAATCAATCCTTTGGCTCTGTTTGCATTTTATGTGGGAAGAGTCAAAGAAAAACTTCACATAATTATAGCATTCAGTCCTATCGGGGCCGCTTTTCGTATACGAATTCGACAGTATCCTTCGCTTGTAAATTGCTGTACCATTGATTGGTTTCAGGTACACTCATGATAATTTTATGAATCACCTTGACGAATTTATATCCTTGTTATGATAGTCAAATTATTTACTATGTTGCTCCCGTGTGTCCCGTTTAAAATAGCCATGGCCTGAAGACGCACTGGAAAAAGTTGCCCAAAAGTCTTTGGAAGATCTAAATATTCCGGTTGACCTAAAACGCGGAGCGGTTAAAATCTGCAAGTTTTTTCATACTCGTGCTGCTGACCTAGCTGATGCATTTTGGAATGATTTAGGACGACATGTATACGTTACGCCTTCCTCTTATTTGGACCTGATCCTCACTTTCAAGCAAGTCATACAGGGAAAGAAAGAGGATACCATGAACGCAAAACTACGATATTTGGCAGGGCTAGAAAAATTAGCTTTTGCAACTGGTGAGGTAAAAAGCACTAAAAATACAAAGAAGGAAGGTTCTGCTCATTGTCGGCGACATGATTACTTCAAACACAATTCATTTTAAAGATTGCAGTAATGAAAAAGGAATTGTCAGCACTAAAACCTCAGTTAGTTGAAGCTGCTAAAGTTACGCAGGGCTTCATGACCATGATTGAGAAGGAGTCGGCCGAAGTTGAGAAAAAATCTGTTTTGGTCAAAGACGATGAGGCTCGTGCACATGTACAAGCTGAGGAAGCTTCGAAATTAAAATCTGAGTGTTTAGAAGATCTCGCCGAAGCTTTACCTGTTTTAGAAAGTAATCTATAAATGATCTCATATTATTTGTATTTCATATTTTTATTTGCTATGACGTCAAAATAAGTATGTAAATGTTTTTGTCATATTTTTCAGAGGCTTTAAAAGCACTCGATACTCTCAAGCCACAGGACATTATTTTGGTAAAATCCATGAAGAATCCACCCCCAGCAGTAAAGCTTGTCATGGCGGCTGTCTGTGTAATGAAGCAGATTAAACCTGATAAAGTTAAAGACCCGGATGGAAAGACGGTAATTTTACCATTCAAAATTATGTATATACTGTTGCTACTACTTAAAGTATAGTCAAATTCTCTATGCACATTGTTTATGGTTTGTTTTGTCAAGGTTATGGACTTCTGGGGTCCCAGTAAGAGATTGCTTGGAGAGTTCTCATTCTTAGAAGACCTAAAGAATTACCCTAAGGATGATATCCCGGTATCAGTCATGGCTGATATTCGCAATAATTTCATAAGTCAGCCGCTATTCAACGTTGCGACTGTATCCAAAGCTTCTAGTGCAGCTGCGGGTTTGTGTCGATGGATAATAGCTATGGAGAGCTATGACAAAGTGGCAAAGGTGACAATGGACAAGGAAAAAATAATGCTAATGTTATTAATTGCATTGTATGAGTATTATAAGTGTTTTGTAGTATTGAGTTATCCCAAATAAATTTTATTATATTTGTAGGTTGTTGCTCCCAAAAAAGCAAAACTAACAGCAGCTGAGAACACTCTGAAAGACACATTAGCCTTGTTGAATGCTAAGAGAGCTGAAATCCAGGAGTTAGAAGAAAAGTTAGCTAGTCTTAAGGAAAAATTCGATGAAACGAATGCTAAGAAAGCTAAGTTAGAGGCTGAAGTTAATCTTTGTGTAAAAAAGTTAGAGCGAGCTGAAAAGTTAATTGGTACGTAAATGTCTGTTTATAGTATAAGTCTAGTTAATGGAACATGTCACTGCAAGATTTTGCTAATGAAAATTTGATATTATAGGCGGTTTGGGAGGTGAGAAACATCGTTGGGAAGAAGAAGCGAGAATATTGCAGGTATTTAACTGAAAACGTCGTCGTTTTTCAACCACAGTATCTTACTATTTGTGCATTGAAAATAAATTATGTACATTTACAGGATATTCACAATAATTTGGGCGCAGATGTTCTCATCGCCAGTGCCGTCATTTGTTATTTGGGACCATATACTGCAAATTTTAGGTGAGTAATATTTTAATTTAATTATGTTTAATTTACAATATATATTATTACATTTATATTTATTGAAGTGTATGTAAACCTACAAAAACTTAAACAAGAATAATTCTTGTTTGATTAGAAACGAGTGCATTAGGGATTGGGTCAACTTCGTCCTCAAAATGGGGATCTCATGTTCGAAACATTTTTCCTTGAGTAAAACTTTGGGCTCGCCTATAAAGATTCAGGCATGGAACATAGGGGGACTGCCGAATGATTCGTTTTCCGTTGACAACGCTGTCATGGTAGAATTAGCTCGGAGGTTCCCTCTAATGATAGATCCACAAGGCCAAGCGAATAAGTGGATTAAAAATTGTGAAAAGGAAAATAAATTGAAAATTTCCAAGTTATCTGACCACGACTTCATGAGAAAGATGGAGTATTGCATTAATACTGGGACCCCTCTATTGGTGGAGAACGTAAGCGAAGATCTGGATCCTGCTCTAGAACCTATTCTGGAAAAGAAAACTTTTAAGCAATGTATGATGTATAAAAACAATTGACAGATTATATTATTACTGTGGGGTTAAATTTATTTAAGTTAATTAACACTCATATTTACTAAATAAAATTAATTTCTTTAGCTGGAGTCGACATGATCAGATTGGGAGACGTGATTGTAGAGTTCAACCCTCAGTTTAGGTTTTATATCACAACGAAACTGAGGTATGTTCTTTTTTAATTCGTTATTATTATTTTATTATCATTATTCGTACTTATACAATTTTGTATGCGTAAATATAAAAGTTACGACATGGCTAATGGTACATTTTGCAGGAATCCTCATTATCTACCAGAGGTCTCTGCTAAAGTCCTTCTCCTAAATTTTATGATCACCCTGGAAGGGCTTGAAGATCAACTGCTAGGAATTGTTGTTGCCAAAGAACGGTAAGAATCTTATTTACGTCTTTATATGTTATACTGATCGAAATCCTATAAATTATAATGCTGTACGCAATATTTCAGACCGGAACTGGAAGAGGAACGGCAGCAGTTGATCGTCCAGACAGCGGCGAACACTAAGTCTCTCAAAGAAGTTGAGGACAACATTCTGAACACACTCTCGTCATCTGAAGGAAACATTCTTGAAAATGAAACCGCAATTAACATTTTGGATTCATCTAAGCAAATTTCTAATGACATTTCCGAAAAACAATCTGTGGCTGTTGAGACGGAAAAACAGATCGAGAAATCCCGATTGGGCTACAGGCCTATTGCCAGATATACCAGCGTCCTCTTCTTCTCCTTAACTGAGTTGCCGAATATTGATCCTATGTATCAGTATTCCTTAACTTGGTTCGTCAACTTATTTGTCGGATCCATTGAACACAGGTAATGAGTACTTTCCTTATACTATACCGGTAATGGATTATAATTAATGGACAAGGAAATCAAGCATTTTTCAATTTAAATTTTATTTTGATGCTTACAATGGATAATGTAATTAGTAAATCACGTCGAATGGATCCTAATATCAACGAGTAAGATCAAAGGTTGACCTATTTGCTTGTGTGGTTGTTAAATCATAAGAAATATCGTTCTAGTTAAACATTTTGTTAAACTTAATAATAAATTTCCTTTTAATTTTCCACAGCAATCGAAGCAAAGTTTTAGACAAACGTCTTAAAAATCTCAGCGACCATTTTACTTGGAGTTTATACGCTGGTGTCTGTCGGTCTCTTTTTGAGAAAGATAAATTGCTGTTTTCTTTCATTTTATGTGTTAGCATTCTTATGTAAGTTGTTTCGGACCTGGTAATATTAATAGAATGCAAAATTAATTTCAGTATTGCTAAAAAAATTTGTATTAATAATAATAATGAATTAATTACAATCAATCTCTTAATCTAAGGTCGCAAGGAAAACTGTCTAGAGATGAATATCAATTTTTGCTAACCGGTGGAGTTGGATTAGAAAACACCATGCCAAATCCAGCTCCAACTTGGCTTTTACCCCAGTCCTGGGATGAACTTTGTCGAATGGGAGATGCTAACCCAGTGTTTAAAGGTAGATACAGCAATTTATAAAAATGTGATCCCCCCATTTTTTATATGGCTGAACAAAGAATATACTAAACCTTGCTTTTTAAATTCAACTATAGGATTTTTATCCGACTTTAAGAACAACCTTCGTTCATGGCAGCTTCTGGCTGAGCACAAGGAACCTCAACAACAGCAGTTTCCATCGCCATGGAATGAAAAATTAAGTGATTTTCAGAAAATGATTGTGATGCGCTGCCTACGCCCAGACAAGCTGGTGCCGATGATAATTAATTTCGTCAGTACGAACATGGGAGAGAAATTTGTTCAACCACCTCCATTTGACCTATCAAGGTCTTATAGTGACTCGAACTTTTTCATCCCACTGGTCTTTATACTTTCACCCGGAGCGGATCCAATGTCAAACTTACTCAAATTCGCGGATGATTCCGGTTTTGGTGGAAATAAGTTTGAAGCCATATCTCTTGGTCAGGGGCAGGTGGGTTGTTATTCTGAATATATGTACACTGGATGTACTTCTGGAAGATGTTTGATTTGCAAATAAATAAACTAAATAAATAGTGTTTTAATCTACCCATTGCTAAGCAGGAATTAAACATTATATTTTTAAATTTCTCTTACAATCAGGGTCCTATAGCTCAAGAAATGATATCCAAAGCGTGTGAAGACGGAACTTGGGTTGCACTTCAAAATTGTCATTTAGCTGCATCTTGGATGCCTGCCTTAGAGAAAATATGTGAGGAATTACCTAATGGCAAAGTCGCTCCTACCTTCAGACTGTGGCTGACTTCTTATCCATCGCCAAAGGTGTGTCCGTCTTAGACTTTAATAAGATGAATCTACATTTCCAAACAATTTTCATATTATGTGTATTGTTTTTGTGTAGTTTCCAGTGACCATTCTTCAAAACAGTGTGAAAATGACCAATGAGCCACCGACGGGGTTGAGACAAAATCTCCTACAATCATATGCGTCCAATCCTATTTGTGACCCAGAATTTTATGATAGTGTTTCCACCAAGGAGAAAGCGTTTCACCGCCTTCTCTTCGGACTCTGCTTTTTCCACGCTGTCATTCAGGAGCGACGAAAGTTTGGACCTCTGGGCTGGAACATTCCTTATGAGTTTAACGAGTCTGACTTGTCAATCAGTTTGCAACAATTGCAGATGTTCCTTCACGAATCAATTTTAATTCCCTTTGAAGCACTGTCTTATTTGACAGGAGAGTGTAATTATGGTGGAAGGGTTACTGATGATAAGGATCGGCGGTTGTTAATGTCTTTGCTTTCCATTTTTTACTGTCCGGAAATTGTTGACAAAGACAAGTGAGTTGAATTTGTAGCTTACATGTTTTTTAATTAAAAGTATACCTATACATATTCAAAATTTAAAAACTTTCAATTCTTCTGTGTAGATATTTCTTGTCATCAAGCGGGATCTATTACGTTCCGAAGGATTCCAGTTACGAAAGTTGTATCATGCATATTAAGAAAATGCCCTTGAATCCAAGTCCAGAAGTTTTTGGTTTGCATGAAAATGCTAACATAACGAAAAGTAATCAGGAGACTCAGCAGGTATACTTCAATTAAGCAATGGTGTAATTTTTACGACGTTTAGAACGGACTAGATAATTAATATTTTTGAACTTTTCTAGCTTTTAAGTGGTGCTCTACTAACTCAATCTGAGAAAGGATCTGGCGATGTAGGAGCAGAAGCTGGAACCAAAGTTATAGAAGTTGCTCAGGATATTCTAAGCAAATTACCAGCAGAATATGATATGGATATGGTGATGGAGAAGTTTCCAGTTGAATATATGAACTCCATGAACACAGTTTTACGGCAGGAACTAATCCGTTTCAATCCGCTCGTACGAGTTGTTCGTTCATCTCTGGTCAACGTTCAGAAAGCCATTAAGGGTCAAGTTGTCATGACTCCAGATTTAGACGAGGTCTTCAAAAGTATTCTTATTGGAAAGGTACCGAAGGTGTGGGCATCAAAGTCGTATCCTTCACTGAAGCCTCTTGGTGGTTACATGTTAGATTTGTTAGCTAGGTAATTAAACCAACAATTTTATCAAAATGAAACTCAACTTTCAGCGGAATGTGCTGATTATTGATATAATCTTTCTTAAATCGTTAGGTTAAAGTTTTTACAAGACTGGATAGACGAAGGAGACCCGCCCGTGTTTTGGCTTTCTGGTTTCTATTTCACACAATCTTTCCTGACCGGAGTATCTCAGAATTATGCCAGAAAATATAAAATACCAATTGATTTACTAGGCTTTGAATTTGAAGTAACACAGTACGAGAAGCAGACAACATCAGCACCAAATGATGGAGCATATTGCTGGGTAACTGTTTTGTGCATATATTCAATACTAGATTACTAGACTTCAACTGCTAGATTAGTTATTATTTTTACGACTGGTGTAATTAAAATGTTAAAACATATGCAGTAAGAATTACTTGTACTGTTTCTAGGGTTTATTCCTGGAAGGAGCACGGTGGAATAGGGAAACGAAAATGTTAGCTGAGTCAAAACCAAAGATTTTGTTTGACAGTATACCTGTAATATGGTTCAAACCAGGAATTAAGGTACGTTCTATTAATTTAAAAACAAAAACAATTTTAAAATACATGGTTACTAGAATAATTGTTACTTGTGAAACCTTAAAATAGTTGTAACAGCCTGTTGTAGTACATATACATTTATTACAATTTCTGTATCAACCCTAGGATGATCGAATGTGTTGCATTTTATTTACTTACAGAGTGAATTTGTCGAATATTCGTGCTACGATTCTCCTGTGTACAAAACAAGCGCTCGGCGTGGAACCTTATCAACAACTGGACATTCCACAAACTTTGTGTTATACTTAAAACTACCAACCCACATGTCAGCAAGGCATTGGATTAATCGAGGAACAGCATGTCTGTGTCAGTTGGATGATTAGTCCTTTTATTTTCATACAATTAGTGCCCTACGTTGTTCAATAATTTTCAGTGAATAAATACTAATTTCATTTATTAGTTTACTAGCAATACTATATATAGCATAAACTATTACTTTACATTAAAAACTGATATACATCGAGGTATGTATAGAAATATTGAGGCATATAAATTGTAAATATCATACTTAGCAAAAACGTCAGAAAATTTATTAAGAATAAAGGAATACAGCACTATTATTTACACTTTTGTACAATTTGAAAATGGAGTTATTGCTGAACAGTGGATACGAATTAAGCCACTCCGGTAATCAAAAACAGGAAGGTTTTAAGGAATCGCTACTTTATATATTTCTCCATAAATTTCCGATGGAAGTCCGATCGCAAACAATCATTAATGAAGCCTTTATTTTTGTCAGAGCTATCAGCCCTAGCGCAGTTTTTAAACACCACATCTTCATCCCATCGGCGCTTCACCTATAAATAAAAGTTACAAACATTAGATCCCCATACTCAAGAAAAATAAGAACAAACTCCTTTTAAGTTATAACAAGTAGGGTATGATTATCTGCCTCACCTTTAAATCACTTTTAACACCTGATGGGCCAGCACTATTGAGTAGGGGGTTTCCAGACAAAATGTTTTCCGCTCGAATTCGCTCTTCCTCAGCCCGTTTTTCCGCTTCCTTTTTAGCCTGCTCAGCAGCCCGCTCCTTCTTGATCCGTTGAAGCTCTGCCATTAGAGCGGCAGTATCATCTTCGTCTTCGGAGGTATCATCAGCATCAACGTCCACATCTGAATCATCAATGGGGTCATCAGCGTCAATAGCCGCTGGGTCAAGTCGAGATTTCTTGACTGGGGGTTGAATAGCCTTCGGTTCGGGTTCTAGTCTTCCCTTCGATGATTCCTGAATGTAAAATAAATATAATTGTAGAATGGTTGTAATTGTAAGATCGTGAATGCAAAGTACGTCAATTCTGGGGCTAACACATCAATCTTACTGAACGTAATATGTAAAGCATATCTTTGATTTACGAACTTCCTTCATACTTGAATTGTTTACATACTTTTAATGTAATTATGCATTTAACATACCTTTTCCTTCTCCCTGCGAGCTTGTCTTTCTCTATCTTCCAATTCCCGACGGTAGTCCTTGTTCTTGTGCTCCTCAACTGTGCCTTGTCCTGGCTCACTGGAATTACATCATAATAACAGAACATCATTGACTGAGACTAATTTTGTACGTTATAGCCACGTTAGTATTACTATTATGTAAACACACGTATTTTTAATTTACGTCGCTGATTCAGCGTCGCTCAAACATGCGCTATAAAGCTCATACATTCCAAACCTTCAAAAGACTACAAAAATAAAACATTTCAGAAAAGAACCACATACCGATATTTTAGCTTGGTGTGAGCAGGTAAATCTCTCGAGGAATATTGTCTAGTAAGTGCACTTAAATCCTTTTCTCCACGACCACCACCACCTTTCGCTGGGTCAAACGTAGGCCTTGCAGCTGTAGTCATATTTCCCTTCTTTTAAAGTTCCAACTTTAATTTAACGAAAAATCAACAAAGTAATATTGTATTTCACAAGCCTAATAATCACAATACAGTATTTGAACTATATTTATAATCACAAATTTTAAATTAGCATCCGTTAATTCCTTAAAAGTTCCAAATCTAACCTCACTCGACCACAACAAAACAACGAGTGAAGGGGAAATTCAAAAATCTGGACCTTTTTGGAGACGAAATCAGACGACAGAAAAAGCGCGTTAGTTTGAAATTAACTGATAAAATGGCTGCGGACGCTTTGACGGATCACGTTTCGGAGGAATATTTAAGGGTAAGTGAAGTATTTTTAATTAAATTTATAATTATTTTGCACTAACTTTTACAGCAATATTTTAATAGCAATATTATTTTTATTTTACAGGAATTTGAAAAAAATTACAATGAGGAGAAAATTACTAACAAAGGGAAGGTGTCGGACGATACGTCATTCCAATATGCATGGTGCTTGGTAAGTAGATATCCTTTCAACACTCCTCTTCACCTTGAATTAATTTTTTTCATTATTTTTAACATTATTTTAATTATTGAGGCAACTGTGCATTTTTACGCAAAATCCGTTCAAAATTTTTGGAAATGTGGAGCAGAAATGGGGATCATTTTCCCATTCCTTCGACGTATACAAAGCGTTTTGAAATCGTCGCCAAACGTTTGCATTTGCACTTGGAATGATGAATACGATGATTCATCATAAAGATGTGTATATATGTGTGATAATAATAGACTATACACGATATGAACTAAACTGTCATTAGGAGTATCGTGCGTATCAAGGCAATCAAGGCTGAAGTTAATTATATGGATTTGTGTATTATGTTGTTTTCAGGTGCGATCGAAGTTAAATACAGATGTGAGACGAGGTATCGGGATTCTTGAGGATCTACTAAGAAGTGTGTTACTGTATACAATTTAGTATTTTGATGAAATAACAAATTATAATTTGTGTTTATCTCGTATTCATACAAATATTAATGTATAGATGTTTATATTGGCATGCAGGTTCCGAACAGAATCGCGACGCATCTAACACTAGGGATTATTATTATTACTTGGCTGTGGCACATGCCAGGCTTAAAGACTATGCCCCTGCTTTGAAGCATATCCGACATCTTTTGCGCGTGAGTGAAATACTTTAATCAAAGATCGACCCAGATTGACCATGGTCAATAAGTGTTTTTTTATTAATCTTTTGTTGTTTTTAATTTTTAATATATGGTTTTATTTTTACCGTGATTCGCTATCTAATTTTTACATGTGTTATGCTTGTTGTTGTAGCAAGAACCAGGTAACAGACAAGCTCAAGAACTGGAAAAAACTATTCTAGACAAAATGAACACAGGTAAACAAATCATAAATCAATATCGAAAATCTCGACCGTTATTGTTATCAATCCTATACATAAATGGAGTTATGTGAGACTAATTTATAAATGTATTCTGTAATAATTATTAGACGCTGTCAAGGGTGCTGCAATCGCTGGTGCTGGGATCTTAGTCGCAGGAGGACTAGTTGGTCTGGGTATAGCCCTGTTGAAGAAAAACTGATATTCTTACCTATTTGTATCGCATCCTCCGCTGTACCATCTACAAACAACAGACACTTGTTACTTTTCTGAATCTTTAAACTAAGCGTGGATTATACTGTAGTATCATTCATGAAGTCATTGTATCTAACATGATATGCTATAGTTGAAATTTCTGGGTTAGTGATGACCCTTATAATAATGTTGCCGTAATCTTATGTCTAATATAGTACTTCGCAGTAAATTCTTTTACTGACCCGAATTTTACGTTCATTAATGTGATGTTAGAGACTAAAGGTTTGTGCAAGCTTGATTCATAATAAAAATGTTAGTTCCTCATTAATGTAATAATCGAAAATTACAAGCGGATTTCTTTCTTGTCATTCTTGTTCATATATTTGATTATTTTATTTCAATACATAACAGGACACAGCAGCTACGCCAGCTACTTTCATACATCAAATGCCAATGCTAATAACTCCAAACAAGAAATTATTATTATTGCATTAAAAATTGCAATCTGTAAATATAATATATATTATATATATTGAATTTATACGAGGGAATAGAAAAATGAGAAAATGTCAAGCGGCAGTTGGTTGGTCTTGAGCATTTAGACAATCAGGCGACGACGGGGAAATGATTTGATTTTTTAGCCCATATTAAAGTTTTGGGTGTAATCGTATTCAATAGTAGGTATAACAGCTTGAACGAATTTCAAAAAGATGATGAGGTACATGTGTACGCCCAATTCTTTTCCACCGTCTGTCACCGTCTGGATGATCTTCTTCATGACTTCTGCATGTCGGCACGGATGAACGGAAGCAGCCACAACGGCGTGCATATGCGGATGATTCTCAACGGTCACCGTCTTCTTAGCGTGATCTTGACTCACATCTTCATACATTTGTTCGACGGACAGGATTTGGCGGTTCTAAAATAATAAATAATATTTACTTAAAAATAAGTACCGATGTATCATTCCTCTTACATTAGTTTTCACACATTTATTACAAAATTGTAAATACTCTGAAAGTTTCCATAAAACAATGTAACTGAAGTAATTATTATAATATAATAACAATAACAATTTACACAATACTGTAAGAATATTGTATCAAGTGAAAGTAAAAGTAAACCAACCTCATCATATCCAAACAGCCAAAGGCGAGGAGTTTGGTAATATTTATCGTAAGTAATATGTAAGTCATAAGTTCGGGTAGCAACAATCTCTCCTCCGCTAGCAGTACCCTCATCTTTGTCTAACTTTAATTTCCGAATATCCAGGACCGCAGTGTCAGTATCATCCAACATCTGCGCCTCGAATTCGTCCATATCTACTGCTTCCTGCTCCCCTTCATCGTCATCATTAGCCTGAGCATTCGGTGCAGCTTGTGAGTCCCCCTCGCCTTGAATATTGTCCATGTTCATATCAACAACTTTTTGATCCGATAATTCGTTATGATGCGTGTCAACCCAACCACCTAAAACAATTACAAACAATGTTAGTTCATGAATGGTAAGTTTCAACGAATCCAATGACCAATTTCTATAAGCAAATTACATAATATACAAAACTCCTATATACACATATGTACACGCACCGTCTTCATCTTCGGGTTCCAAAACTTTTTCTAAATCCGCGTCATACTCCATCTGCAATTATTCCCACCATAGTAAGCATCAAAGTAATTAGCTTAAATTTCAAAATTAATATAACAAACAACCTTAATAAATTATTACATTCAATTAATTCAACACACGATTTACTTGAAATTAATCTGTCAAAGTCTCTCACCTGTTTGCACCTTTTGTAACACGGGACATTTTTGGTGATTAGAAATTGCTTGTCTTTCGGCAAATAACTCCGAACCTTAGAATCTTCCCCACCAGACCATTTCCAAGTAGGGCAATGATGAACTAAATGATCTCCAGCGGCAACGAATTCTTCCGGGGTCAGGACTCCCGTCTCTTGGAATTTCGATTCTTTCAGTACAGCGACAAACCCTTCCGCGATCCCAAAATAAGTTCCTTTGGCTTTATTAATGACGCTTTGCATTTTGATTTTGGCCTAATAATGACTCGATACGCAGAAAATACACTCAATTTATTATTATTTATTAAGTTTATTTGTATTTTATAAAAAATTAAACTGATACGCTAAATATAGTTTTGGAGGGGGGTCTATCCACGTTCCGGGTAATTAATAGGGAGGAAGGGTTTTGATTCTGGCTTATTGAGATTATAATATCCTTACTGGATTTTGTTTCCGAATATTTAATACAAGCTAAATAATTTTGAGTTCAGATTTTAATTTCAGACTAATTACTCGATTTCCGAATTTAATTACAGATTAAATTACTGGAGCTCACAATTTAATTCCAGGCTATAGAATTAAGACAAGAATTAAGATTCTAACAGATTTTGACAACTTATGAATGTCACACCTCGTGATTATTCTATATTCAGCAAAAAAAGATCAGCTGTTCTATATACTACTGACAGACAGGTACTTTATAATTATCAATCCAACTTTGGTTTCTTCTGATTGTGGAGTTCCGTGACTTGATCAAATGTGGGAATTTAATGTATACTTGAGAATTTTGCGGGATTATTGCTATTAAATTCTTAAATGTTTACTAATATATTAAGCTTAATGACGAGATCGTAATTTCCAAAAAAATTGTAAATTTTAAACTATAAATATAAAGCTAAATTTTGGAATCGGACTTGGACAGGTCAAGGATTCAGTTGCAGATGATGTTCAGAGGGGCTTAAACATTACAATATCCTGGTCCTATGTTAAAGGATAGGATATGTTACAACATAGACAATGTTAAAGTATTCCTTGTGTTAAAGCATTACCTATGTTAAAGCATAGCGTATGTTATAGCCGTGGAAAGTTCCTGTGTGTGTGAGTTGGGAGAGCGGACAGAAATCGTATCTTAACAGTCCGGATTTCTCGCGCTGTTTAGCGTTGCCCCATAACGTGGAATCCTGTATATTAGACATACGAAATCCCAATCTCAAGACTCTATTTTTATCTTATTAATCCTATTTATCCCATGGATGCGTAATTTAATGACGATTTATGTAATGCTAACGATAAGTTACGTATTTAAAAGCTTACAGACCTATTTATTTACAAGGAAATTATTCCAAGATTTACTCAATGTTTCTGTTATTCAAGGGACGATGGAAGGAATAAAACGTTCTAGTATACTAAGTGTACTAAAATGTATGTATTTTTCCACAACCTGTTTTTTGTTTCATTTCATATAAGGAATTACTACTTAATTACCTTTAAATAATGTAAAAAAAACAAGCTTGAAATAATTTAGAATAAAGGTTCTATTAAATAATTAAAATTTAGGAATCCATGAAAACATTATGAACTAAGCAAAAGGTGCATGCTGTGATTTCCTTTCATCTCTTTCTCTGTAATAAGTCCGTAAATAAATTACCTTATGAATAAATAAATCGAAATTGAGATTAAAAAGTGTAATATGCAATAAGATGTTAACTGTAAATGATGATGATGATGACACGAAAAATCTGTACACACTTCTGTAAGCTTTAATTTTGTGTATGTGGAAGATGCTCAAAGTACATATTGGGCATTAGGATTTTAAACATCTGCAGATGACAGAAACTTTGTTAGCGCAGCTTTTCTTGTTGTTGATATAAAATTAAATAAGTACAAAATAATAGACTAGCTATCTGTACAATGCATTATTACTCCTGGAAGATTGAGTCTCTGCACATGTAGGTTGATTTTATTAGCTTCAAACATATACTATATTTATAATTTATGTTATAGTATGTAATCAAGGTTAGTCCACAACGCACAAAGAAATTTTGTTTTCTTGAAATCGTCTAATTAAAAAAATTATTAAATGCTTTTTTATTATTACAAAATTACAATTTTTTTGTCATCGTCACCCGGTTTCTCGGCCTCGGGTTCTTTGTCCTCTTCAGGTTTGTTGCCTCCACCTTCCTTGTCTTCGTCTTTGGGTTTGTCACCTTCCTTGTCCTCATCTTTGGGTTTATCTCCTTCCTTGTCTTCATCTTTGGGTTTATCTCCTTCCTTGTCTTCATCTTTGGGTTTATCTCCTTCCTTGTCCTCATCTTTGGGTTTATCGCCTTCCTTGTCCTCATCTTTGGGTTTGTCACCTCCCTTGTCCTCATCTTTAGGCTTGTCATCTTCGCCACCTTTACCAACGGGTTGACCGTCCTCGCCCAACGGGACTTCCTCACCTCCCGGACCCTGTGGTCTGGTCAATCCGGGTACCGGGTGATAAGGTACAGGTTTCGGGAATTTGTGGAAGAACAAACTTGCCAGCAAGGGCTTCAGCAGTAATAAGCATACTGTACAAAATTACAAGCACGATAAGAATACTGGAAGTTTATGAAAGGAATTTTATTCTTTAAAATTGGTAGCTTAATTTTTATTTTACCTACATTTTACTTAAGCTTCGAGAAAATTGTAAATTAAAATGAGATTTAATTTATTACAGTATTTTGAAAAAAATTGTGACTTACATATTCTTGACTGAATAAGGAGCTGTTCATCCTTGCTAATTGGAGATAGATCATTCGGTGAGCGTTCATCTAAGCGATCTTCAGGAATGATCTATTGTTTTCAAACATTTTATACCATAAATGATCCTTTTTACAAAATTTCTGCTAACAATTCTTGCCCTTGTTACCCCATTTCTGTTATGTATTGTAATATTGAAAATTAAATGCTTGATTTTGACTTACCTTCAAAGGAACGGAGGAGATAATTTGTACGGTGATGGACATATACAATATAAATGCTACGATATTGGTTCCGTCCATGTTGGAAGCTAATTGGAATTTTTGAAAATTCCAGAATAATTACCTAATAGTGGGACACTGTACAGATTTGCGTACTGACGTAACCTTGTAAGACCTATTTATACTCCTGGAAGGTCGATTTTCAAGTTTTTTCAAGTATCTACATATATTTCGTTTTTTAAGTATGCCAAATACAAAGTAAAAGACAAGGAAGCGAAAATTTTGTTTCTATTGTTCATGTGATTTTTCAATGCCAAAGACCAGAGCAATGTGGTTGAACATCTGCAGAAAAGAAGAATGACCTCGACATATTATTGACCCAACTTTTGTGTTCTGTGTTCCAAAACCTCAATTTCAGGTGGGCTCGTGGAATCGCGAGCAATTTTTAATGTTTACATGCATTGCGTAATATATTTGTTCCCCATTTTACAATAAATAAATGGCATATACACTGAATATATACGAGTGTATATGTGCGAGTCGTATATCGTATATGAACTATAATGTATTTAAATAATTTCATATTAAATAAATTTCTTTCTCTCTATAGTCAATATTTTGATTTGACTAATAATTTTTTCTGGTGTAAGTAAATAGTACTGATTTTATTTCTCAAGGTATGCACGGGAATACAATCGGGAACGAAAATACAGAACATTATTCTGTCTGTTTGATAGAAAATGTTTGAACAGTAACAATAAAGTTTGCATGTGTGTTATTAAGGTTGAAGACATGTAGTATTTGTACAAAGGTAGCAAAATACTAATACAAATTAGTTAAAATGTGGTTATTGAAAAATGAGGAATATTTTTGCATTCGTACTTTTGGATGTGCTCATTGTCAACGCTAACACTGGTGATGAATTTCCGAATTTCGTTTAAAGGACATTCTATCCACCAACTGGGGTAGTTCCGTTGGTGGTCGAGTTGCCCGTCATTGTCATGTTAGTTGTGGTCGGAGCCCTGGTTGTAAAAGTTAGTCCCAGGTTGATGGGGAAAAACATGACAGCTGAAAGATTAAAAGATATATCACGAAATATTTTTTTACTATAAATATTGCAAGAATTTCATTCATATATGTATGTACATTGTCATAACTACTATAGCACGTTATATATATTAATTTTTTTTGGTTTAAAAATATTACGTTTATTCAAGAAGAATCGCTTCTCAGCATCAACTCCACCTTGCTCCGGCTTCAGATAATCTTCTCCTGAATCCATCTACAAGTTTATAGCTATATTTGAAAAGGTCCAAAACCAAAACAAAATTGCTTGCTTTAATAATTCTCAGAAAATTTTAAATCACCTCTTCCAGCTCGTTATCAATGAGACCTACATCCTCTCCAGTGGCTAATACCAAAAATAGGTAAGTCAGAACAGCAACGATAGATTGACGAAACATTTTCCGCTAGAATAATTATAATTGATAATAATAATTATTTATGATTTGTGAAAAAAAAATTAAATTCAAGGAGACAAATTTTGGAGAATAAACAAAATTAAATTTCCATGAAATCTCTGCTATTTGATTGAATGGTGGTTGAAACGGATGTGGGTGAACGGAAATTGTCCCTTCAGTATTCATATTTATAGCCGAAACTTTGATGAGACCTCATATACTGTAGAATTATACCTGTAGAATTAGAATTAATGTGGGCAAACATTTGATTAACCATGAACTAGTATTAAATGTGTACCCAGAAAGGAGAAAATGCGTAAATAAATTTAACAATAATAATATTGTTAACTTTAATAATGAGAACTGGAAAGTAGGTCACGGGATTGTATACTGGAATGAACTTTTGTCCTCAAAATGTCAACCAAAAATGTTTGACATCTGGAATTGTGTGAATTGACCTTATAGTACACATGTGTTTCAAAAATTTGTCAACAAAAATTGTGTCAGACAAAAAATTAGCCATGATGCAGACCATGATGGTCATGAAAAGGAAGAAACCTCTTCTGGGAGAAACTTCTCTTCAGGGTTGCCTACCCCGGAAGGAACGGCTGGATGAGCAGATTCTATAAAAAGTCTCTATAACATAGAGAGGCCGCTATACCACTGTAAAAAACTGACAGACGGAGCAACGATCTATAAACGTACACAAAGTATCTATATGCGAACTCGCGAAATTAAGTCATATAAAGCAGTTTATGCTGCAGAAGATATACACTAGCACTAGCACATGGTTTTTCTATAACCTGTGGATTATTCCTACACGTAAACAAACCCCAAAAAATTGTCCCCATAATTTTGGTTCTAATTTAACTGTTACCGTTGTCATTATATGAAAGTCTCATTTAAGAATAATTATCATGTATACATGATAATTGTTATACATACAAATGCATTTAAAACATTATCAGCGTTTAATTATCTCAATATTACTCCCTTTAATAGATTTTCGTATATAAACATGCACAATTAAGTTAAAACATTTAATTGCTACAATTAATATTTAAAAGTTTAAAGTTTTTAAGCGCTAATTGCGCAGTGACAAATAAATTCGCCATTTAATAATTTCTCTTTACCATTGTTTACACCCTAATTTCCATACTTTCATGTTTAATAACAAGCATTTATCACAAGAAGAATTGCCGCATAAGTATTTCATAATTGTTTAGTCATATAAATGTTTGATTTAAATTTATTATTATATAAAATACGCTTTATAAACGAAAACAACTACTACGATACCCACTTCTACATATGTAAAATAATGTTAATATTTATAAATGCCATCGTTCACATTCTCCTTTTGCCGTACATGTATGTACGCTCTATTATATGGTGCAGCAGCATTTGAAATTAAAATGAATTTGACAGTAAATTGTAAACGATCAAGTCCAAGTCATCATCATACAAACATATGACCGTTCTATTTTAATATGCAGGACAAAAATATCAGAGAGGCTCTTGACCGATATACTATAAACCTTCATACCGGGATAAGAATAATGAACGCAGTTGTTGACTCACAGAAATAAATAGAAACAGAGGTTTCTAAATTTAACGAACAATTTGCCCAAATTAAAAATAAATCACTCATTACCTCTAGCTAGATAAACTATTATTAGTAATATTCTTTTTAATTTAAAAATAAGCTTGAAAGGATTGTAAATGTGCTATTATTAACAGCTTTTGCTTATTTTACAACCATTTAGGTACACATGGAAGACGTAAAATTTGAAAAATAATTTATTATTAAAATAAAAATTAAATACCTATGCAATTTAATATTGTTATAAATTTTTAATGATATCGTTGGAAAAAATAAATTATTTCTGTTAAAATAAAAATATTTGACATTGAAATAAGTTAAATAATTTAATAAAATAAATAAAAATATTTAAATTAAACAAAAATCATAATTTACAATAATAATTATTGTAAATTAAATAAATTATTACAAAATTAAATAAAGATATTTTTTCAAACACGCCTAATCACAAAAATTTCAATTAAACCCACTTCCACCACGCATTTTGGGAAAACGGAGATAAAAGAGCCCACCGAAGTCAATAAAGGTCTAGAAACGTATCATCGGTGGAGATGCAAAGTGGCCTATCTCCATGTGTGCCTAACTGCAAAGTGGGTCATCCACCATCATTGTAAGTGCAAGATGGGATAATCCGTTTAAATTGCATCAACAACTGCAAACGGAGAGAACTCGTATTTCACAACTCCACAGGGAATTGTAAATTAGTGGAGTTTGCGCTTAAAATGGTAGTGTATGTCCCACTTTGCAGTTATACCCACATGGAGATAGCCCAATTTGCACCTCCACCGACGATCTGTAACGTTTAGTGACCTTTGATAATAGTATGTATGTAATAAAAAGTAATTTAGAAAATAGTATATGCACGCACTTAAAACCTCCAGTATAATAGTCATAACATGCGTATTCCATAATTAAAATTATACGAATTCTAAACAATCATAAATAAACAACCACTATATAATAATAAATAAACACATACAATATAATAATAAATAAACACATACAATATAATAATAAATAAATACATACAATATAATAATAAATAAACAAAAACAAAATAAATAGTAAATATTGCAAAACAATCTACAACCCGAGATTCTCAATGAAAACGATCTATGAAATACGAAAGCATGAGGCGTTGGGAGGCCATGATAGTGACGATCGGATGAAAAAGCTGACATAAGGGCAGACCGAGGAAGTGTGACGTGAATAGGGTCGGGCTGACCAAAATAGCTGGTAAAACACGGTATTTTCCACTAGGGTAGGGGTAGGGGCCAAATGGTTGGGAAAGGCGAAACAATATGTGCACATACCCTGGGACGCCTTGACGTAGAGAGAGAGAGAGAGAAAGACGAAGCTTGTTCTCAGTGCCTCCATTGAAATTGAATGCATAGCTATAGATGGTTTTTTCAGTCTCATATACTTCCCTCTATAGCTGCCTCGTGCCCTCTATACCGCTGGATTTAAAGGAAATATATAAGAATCATGCGCTGAGTTGCGTATAGAAATCTTCACAGGTGAGGTGAACTCCTTTCTGATCATCATCAGTGTTTTCAAATCCAATTGTTGATACTTTTGAACCTGTCATTTTAGACATTTTAACGAATCTGGTCAAATTCCTTTGTAGTCGGAGTTAATTGTTACTGGGAGGACCATTTGTTCAGAGCGAGGATCTCCAGAACATCGGTTTATATCCGAGTAAGTCCCTACACTTTTGGGGTGATTTCACTAAAATCTTTATCTTGTGGTGGGGCATTAGGAAAGGAGGGAAGTCATTTTTATTATTGTCAGCTATAGATTATACACTGACTCAACGGTATCAAAAACTGGGGTTTTACTGGCCTTTTCACTCCAGTTTTTCATTAAGTCCTTCGCATCAGGAGGATTTGTTGATTATGGAAGAATTTGCGAATAATTATTGAAGAATTTGATTATGAGAAAATTTATTAATTATGGAAGGAATTGTAAATGATTTTGGTTTGTTTTTCCTAATAGAATTGCAGGATGAGGGGAACCAGAAATAGAGCTGCTCGATCCTCCACTGCTGGATCAATGGCGGAAGCTGAGAGTGTTCCTTATATCCAGAACCAAGAGAACCAGGAGAGGCAAATCCAACCCTACGCCCCCATTCGAAATCGTCGACCTGGGCCGGATGCAGAGCTGAGAAAACAATACTCGGATCTCATAGAACAATGTGACGGTAAGTGTATCATTACTTGTTGAAGTTCAATCATGAGTTGGGGTTGATTCTGTGAAACTGCAGGTCTGATCATCTTTAAATTATGTAATTCCCTCATGTTTATTTATTCCCTCTTGCAGCACACCGTGAAATAGATGGTATAGAAGACAACCTCCAGGAAGATGTTACGAATAATATCACCGAGGGAATGCGTCTCTTCCAGTCCCTAACTGGTATGATTAATTGTCAATAAAAGTTCATGACATTAGAAAATATTTAAATTTTGGAAAATAATTGAATGAATTGATTTTTTGAACAGGTGGCCCGGGAGAAATGTACATGGCATTTTACCACAGCAAACATCTCACGGGACTGATACTACACAAAACCGAGAAAATCGGTAACTCCACATCCGCTTTCGCATTGGAAGATTTCCACAAAAATTTGGTAAGTGAACTATTTCAGCCAATATAATTTGAGCAAACCATGAAAAGTTAAGCCAGAAACATTTTGCACCAGACCAGATTGTTCTTCAATCAACATAATTTCGGTCGAAATTGTTTTTGCCAAAAATATTTTGTACCAAAATTTAAATAACTCAGTAGATTTTCAAACATATATTATTCAGCTAATATGTCAAAAGTAAAGTAATTATATACCCGGAACAAGAAAGTATAATATAGCGTTTTATCTACATTCGTATTCGTGACCATATTTAACAGTATTTTAAATTAAATACATGCATAAGGTACTTCTTTTATTTTGTCGCAAAAAATAGACATCTCCAAAATAATTTGTTGTCTCAAAGTGCAGTACATAACGTTTTTCAATTAATAAAAAACGTCGAGTATACAACAAAGTAAACATCTATCCCTGTATTGGTCTGTTTACAAACTGATGATTCATATTTTGTCAATGTGTCAATTGTTTAAAGTTTTTATGACGTTTCGCAGCATATGTCATATACTTTTATATAAAGGTATTTTAACTGACGTGCCTGGTATTTGAAAGTAGTATTTTGAACTTATGTTGGTATAATATTTTTTAAAGTATTTTACTTATATTATTTTACTTACTTAAGTATTTTTGAAAATATATTTTCTAGTATTTTGTCAGGTATTTTGTATTTTGAAAGGCGAAAAAATTATTTGGTATTTTATGGAAAAAAACTGGAGTATTTTACACAACTGTTATCTATTTTAATCCTGGCTGATTTATTTATTGGCAAAAACAAATTGTTGGCTGGAATATTTTGCGGCTGAAAATGAATTTAGCTATTAAATTTTTGCCTGAAAAACTTTTGTCTGATAATGCGACTGGTTTAAAATAATTTAGTTGATAATATACCAGCTGAAATTGTTTCAACCAAAAATCATTGGCGGAAAATTTGGTTTAAGATTTGTAGAGCCATTTCCAAAGCAGTCAATAATTAAGTCATCGTCAGCTTTTGTCTTTACCAATAATGGTTTTTAAGCTTACTTATTTGGTACCCTGCAGCCATGCTAAAATCGTCGTATGCATTCATTTACTTAGTTTTAAACGGTAGATGATGGGCAACTGCTTCTTACGATTAGAATGGTGGATTAATTGATTAGTTTAAAGAATTACTCCAGGGTTTCTCGTTTTAGGGCATTGGATTTTTTCAATTGATACTAATTTCACTAGTTTCATCAGACGAAATTATATGCGCTAAAATGCTTTGGACAGTAGCATAGAAATTTACTATCGGGGTATATTATCATGTTGAGCGTAAATCAAAAGTGAATTTACGGCCCTTATTATTGAACACATCTTAAAATTTGTAGCAATTTAAACATTTACCCATTCTAATCTTGTTACAGATCGACAAAGTCTCGTTACAGTCAAGCACGGCGGATTATTCCCAAGAACGGCTTGCCACATACATTAATAACTGCAGCCTAAATTTTCAACACGGCTTATCCCCGATTACAGCCATCATCGGCTCTTTTGACCGTAAAACTATTGCGACTCCACCAGAAGCAAAGGAGAAGAAACCCCGTGCTGCAAGAAAGAAGGCTGCAACTGAAGAAGAACGTACCACCATCCACGAGAAAACTGGCTTGTCTGATACAGAAACCGATAACGACACTCCGGAAAAGCAGTCCCAAGGAGTGCTACAGATCCTTTCAAAGGAAAATTCGAAAACCCAAGCTCCTATAAACTTGATGGAATTTGCTATGGAGACAAATTCGTTAACCTCATATCTGCAACACCTATTCTACGTGGCATTCCTAGTTAAGGACGGCCATGTGGCGCTGAAAAGAGAGAGTGAGCTTAGTTTTTTATATTTTCATATAATATTTATTTAATAATTATTTAATTTTACAATTTTTATATTGCTTAATATCGTGTCTTTGTGAAATTTTAGAGAGAGGAACATCAGGGCCTGACGAGAAGTTATTAGACTCTCATCTCGTCATCATACCGGAGACCTCAAAGGAGAAATCCAAGAATGAGTCAGCCGACACTTCAAGATCACAACATATAATTTCGTTTAACCCAACAACCTATAAGGTATGGTTTTTGTTGCTTGTATTACATTAAACATAATATACATACAAACAGTTCCTAAATAATGTTTGACGAAGAACCTTTATTAAGTGTAGTATTGATGTTTGCTTGTCTTTTATAAAATTGCAATAATGCTTACAAGGAAATATTTTACATGGGGTCACTCGCTAGGACTATGAAACTTGGTGTGTTTATTAAGAAAATTGTGTACAACAAGAGCATGTTTTTCGTTTTTCCCACTTTTTGGTTTCTTGCTAGTTATAGGGTTCCAGAAGTGCTAAAATGAGCACACATATACAATTTGAAAACAGGCGTTGAGGGTTCTAATGTCTAAAACGACAGAGTCAGAGCAATGAATGATAGCTCATTTTAAAGGTAATTAAATTACAAATCCACAAGCCCACAATATTCGAAATCGGATTTCCAAAGTTATGTTTGAATAACAACACACTACGTACCAAATTTCTTTTAAATTAGTCGTTAATTGATCATGACTTTGGGAATTCTCTTTCGAATATTGTAGGCGTGTTAGAATTGCAATTTAATTGCCTTTAAAATGAGCCGTCATGCATTGCTCTGTCTCCATCGGTTTAGACAATATGATCTTAAACGCTATTTTTGTCCAATATTGCTAATTTTAGCACCTTTGAAACACTATAACTAGCAAGAAACCAAAAAGTTGGAAAAACGAAAATCATGCTCTTGTTCTACACAATTTTCTTAATAAACACCCAAGTTTCAAGGTCCAAGCAAGTGCCCCTATGTAAAATATTTCCTTGTTAGTTATATTTATATACTCGTCATCAAGATAACATACATACATATATACTTAATATATATGATTATTGAAGGAAAATATTGGATTTGTTGACATTATTGCAGTTGCTTGCGGAGAGCTGTCAAGGAGAAGCAATGATTCCTCCGGAAAGAAAGGACAAGAAACTCGCAAAACGTTAGATCTGTGTTTTATCGTTAATTAAGACTTGAAATTTTTTATGAATGTTTAGAGCAACAATATGTGTAAATATTATGTACGTTTAATTTTATCTTGCATGTTTGATTTTATCCCAAATATAAATGGAATTACATTGTACTCGTAGTACTAGTACTCGTGTACTTGTATAGTATGTACCTCAAATTAAAATCTTTTTCTCTTCTTTATTCACTGTCATTCCTCGGACGCCACACAGATGGTTCTTTTATCTGTATTTTATACATCACACCTGTTGAATTGAATACCAGACAGCTAAACCGGTCTCTGCAGAATTTCGTCGTCATTTAGGAAAATATACTTCACAGATTCATCAGAAGGGCTGAATCTGACATGTGTAGAGATACTGTTTAACTATTCATTGTTCATACGCTAAGGTGGAACTAACAAAACTTGACGAAATTATGCATATTCACTGTAAAGAAGTAGTACTGACTGAGTATCAATTATCTTGAGAGTGTATGTATCAATGTAATGAAATGTATTGCAATTTGTAATAGAATACTTCTCCCACCTGTAAAGCTGAATCACATTGCCGAATAATTTAATTTAGTCAATCAAAATATCATCGACGAAGGACCAATTTCTACGTTGAAGGGATAGAAATTGGTACTTTAAGATCATTCGCAGACGATTTACCACTGTACGAATTTTTCTTGTGAATTTTAATTTTCAAAGTCATTGCATTCTGTGTGATAAATCTGCAGACACAGTCTACTCCATGCGCTCTACAGGAAGGTCAACTACAAATCATTACACACGAAAAATCAATGAGTGTCGTATTTTGGTCTGGCCGCATTCAGGTTTTGTCATCAAAAATCACAAAGTTTGCAAATTATACAACAGTGTAAACGTGCCCAATTGTTACTTCGAAAAAAATTAAATCTCTTTAAAGATTATTTTGTAGGGCAGCCCTGTAAACACACATAAGATGATTGAGACAGCATTCACAAAATGTTTTAGTTGACGCTCTTGCAGTTTGATGCGTTTATCACCACGTGCATTCAACATACCTACTAGTTGAAATTATGTGGATAAATTAATTCATAGAGAATCCTAAACGAAAATTGACAAGTATGATAAATTGGTGTGATTTAAATCAATGTCAATATATTAAGTCACGAAGTAATGTTTGTTGTAAGTATTTCATTATAAATGTCGAGATTGATTATAATAAATTAGTACAGCTCCATTGTTCTACTTGTATACAGATTGCAGACCTTTATTTTACAAAAAGTTGGCAGTTATTCTTATTTGATACAAAAGAGCTACAATCACATTAAATTAACGCTTCAAAATCTTATCACATCAAATTATTCATTTATTACGTTCTTAACAATAAATTTTTTTCCTCATCATGAGGCCTTAACAAGGGTTCGCAGTAACTTTGGTGGTGATAATACCGTATTTATTCGAATTATATCCTCCGGACAAAATTCAAACTTGGGTCTAAACCCAGGACATCCCGTATATCTTTAGGATCCGGCTCTCTATAAAGAACTAATTCTACCTGGATATAATTCGAATAAATACTATGTACTAAGTATACTATACTATAATTATACTAAGTACATACATATAATTTTTAGTACGATTTACTCACATGAATCATTTCTCCCCATACTCTATGCAGTAAGTATAGGTGCCGTCTGGTCGAGACAATTTACCTAGGTAACTGGATTATGTTTTACCTCTAAAAGTCTCATGCTACATTTTACTTGCCCGTGGGCGGATGCCTTTCTCATTACATAATTATTTAGAAATAATTTCAACTCCTGAGAGGATTCCCAATTCGGGAGCTCTAAACTGAAATGTTGTCATTCTCTTTTATTACCCATACTATAATTTATTTTAAATATGACCAGTCGTTTAAAGTATAGTTTGTACTGTTTATAAAATCCCATCATCCTGCATAAATGCATCATACATTCTTAAAGGAGACTGTAATAACAATCAATTTTTTAAAATGAGAATTGCCTAGAATAAATACGAAATATAATAATTAAAAAATTTAATGTAGTACATGACTACGGAAAATACGTTCATTTCTGCTAGGTTTTGTGGATGGTTACTGAATTTATAAAAATGTTATGTAATCAGGTGTTATACGGCTTTTGACAGTTTGCTTAAGAACGTCCTTTAAGTAATATTCATGGGTTCGCTGTATTGGAAAAGCATGAACGAGGCATAAGGAATACATGAAGGAAATTGTAGGAAGTGTCACCTGGATAGTATTGGGTTACATGGTACACTCCGCTATATTGCAAGATATCATGTAAGATGTAAACAGGTTATAACAACTTCAAGGTTATCCAGAGCGTAAAGCAAAAACTTGTGTTTAGTTAAAGTCTGTATGATGTAGTCCGGTAACTTCCACACCACAACACGACGACTCTTGATCTTATGCAACTCATTTTTTAAAGACACTCTCAGCTTCGGCAAGTCCTGGCCTTGATACTTTTGTGCTATTTAGTCTTCAGCCATACAGACCTTAATCCAAAGACTGTTCACTCCAGCCGATCTTTTCTGTGCTTGCGAATCTTTATCTTCGAATCTCCTGAAGGAAGATTTGGGCTTATTATTATTGGTGCCGTTAATTTTTTCAGCCCCTGTTTCACCTTCGAGAACTACCCTGACATGCATATCAGTAGTATCACGTAATTTCTAGAGCTGTGGAATTCATATATGCATTTTTATTGACCTTATATGTATACACATGTCTTAGTCTTTGACCATCATTATGTTTACATAACTTGGATTTCTCTCGCATAGGAATTCTATATGTGTATCAGGCAATCCAAATCTGATGAGTAGATTCGGTATAATTAACTTAATTACTATTATTTTCAAGCGGAAATGACTACAATGAAAAAACATTCTACTGTTATCCAGGACTTAATTTGTTGACACTACTTAAGAATAAGATACATACATTTTCAAGCTCCCTCAGCATAAAAGTGGGCAACTTTCACTGTCAACAATATTATATTAGAATAAATTATATAACTGCATTGCATAATTAGGGAGGTTCAGGTTCCCCATTCCGATATTATGAAACACAGACAAGGAAGTAATATTTCAGTAGAAAATATCATTATATACATCTTATTAGAAGCTCAATTGCATGTCAGAAAAGCTAAAATTTAATTAAATTCTACTAATGAGTTGTGACATTCGGGATGGAGTTTGCAGGCTGGAGAATCCATAAGAAGTTAAAACAATATTTGTAAGTTTTCCCTTTACTATTTGGTGATTTGGTCTGGGTGCATATCGTCTGGGTTTCGGTACTCATCACTGCCGGACGAGTGAGGACCAACGAACATGACGAGGTAATGCATATGAAATAACACTCGGTGTCATCTTGCAGTGACCAACAACTGTGGAGTTTCATATAGGAAAGTTATGTGGAGGATAATTAATTCAATGGAAGTTTTCGTCAAATATTGGGCTGAAATTCAGTAATAAAAATGTTGATATGCATATGAAGGATGTTATATATTAGTGTTGGGTAACAGCCACAACAGGTCCACTCTTTTAACAATGCGTTACATAAACATGACACGAATGTTATGTAAGAAGTAATACTATAGCATAAGCCCTGCCTAAAAAGAAAAATTTGACGCGGTGAAACATTATACGGATTTTTTTTGTCTAACATACAGTTTACCACGAGGGTGATCCAACGTGATTGTGAGTCCTCGCAAAATTACTGGGCCCAGTATAAGCATATTACGTTTGGGACCAAGGACCAACATATTAACAATCAGTTTATATAGTCTGTTGTGTAGGATTGTTGCAAAGTATATATGTAGTAATAACCCTTTCCAGCTTCTTCATGTTTCCTTGTAGAGCTAGTAATGCATAACAATCTGTACACGTGTGATTTTCGATTCTTCTCGTTTCAAGGGCTACAGGCTGAAAAGCTTCTTACTATTGAATTAATATTTTATTGTTCGTGAGGGCACGGAAGAATCAACGCGTGTCTCAAAACCCTTGTCTTTTGGGTGTGCGTATACTGGATGGACAATCGTCTTCTTCAAGTTCTTTAGTTCAGGAATTTTAGGCTTTAATTTCTTCTACAAAAGATTTTTTGTGCTTCGTTTCTCTATATTGATATTTATTTTTCTACGATTTAATCCTATATATTTGTTCTACAATCGGTGTAAAAATTAAAATTCTTTAGTTTCACAATGCCCCGAGCCGATCGTGATTTATCGGATTACACTCCGATAGGCGGTGTAGATGATGGCCAAGTTGGAAGTGGCCAAGGAAATTCTGTTATTCATTTTATAAATAAACATGGACAAAAATTATGGTGGGGGATTGTAGGAGTTGCTACGTAAGTTTCTTCGTATAATAATTACATAACGATAATACCTAAATTATTATCGTGTCTTATAGTTTAAATCGGATTTACCAACAATTTTAAATTTTTTACCCAAATGCATTATGTACTCAATCGTCATATTTATTTATTTAAATAATGGATACTGATTAATTTGTTAATTATTTACACCTGAATTATTATAAATTATTTGAGTTAAATACAGTGATGATGTTCGTATTCACTGTTGATAATAAATTAATAATAAATTTATAATTAAATTAATAGTAAGGTTAATTCATTAATAGGATCGTCGCTTTAGCATTGTTGATCCATGCTTACGGACGGGCAAGTGTGGCCACACCTGCCGTCACAGGGGAGAGAACTAAAGATACTGAAAGTCTTTACAAATTAAAATTCCCTATTCCAGGTATGCTATTTAAATTGATGAATAAAGCAAATTATGAATAACTCATATTTAAAAATCTGAATTTGGTATCAATAACCAAATATGATTGTAGACGTTGAAACCAGAAAATTACAAATACGAGAAAATCAACGTATTATAGATGGTGGGAAGAATAGAAATGTGCTAAAATCCACGGGAGGAAGAGTAGTAGATGAAGGAACTGTAAAGGAAGCTCTTAGAGAGGCCCAGGCTGCTGATAACAAGAGAGTTTTGATGGAGGAGAGCATGAAAAAGAATGGTTATGTAATCGACAGACACTCGCCTACTGGGCGACATGCTAGCTTCATGACCACTTCTCCCCAAGCTCAAAAGCTGTCTACTGATGGTTTTAAGATGGACCAAGCCTCCAAATACATTGCAAAGAAGTAAACAATTTATGCTGAACTATTTTTTAGTTTAATTAATTATGCAATGCTTTAAATGTGTGTACAAAATTATTTATTTTCTATTTTATTTGTATTTATTTGGATTTATTTATTTGGATTTATTTATTTGGATTTATTTATTTGGATTTATTTTTTCGAATTTATTTATTTGAATTTATTTAAATTTATTTTGCATTTAATTTTGTATTTATTTAAATTTATTTTGCATTTGTATTTGTATTTATTTAAATTTATTTTGCATTTAATTTTGTATTTATTTAAATTTATTTTGCATTTAATTTTGTATTTATTTAAATTTATTTTGTATTTAATTTTGTATTTATTTAAATTTATTTTGCATTTAATTTTGTATTTATTGCAATTTAATTTATATTTATTTTGTAGTTGTTTTGATTTTAGCCTGAATTAAAGTTGTATTTATTGTGTAGACGTTTACTTCTACATACTTACTTACCTAGTTACAAATGATAATAAATTGTACAAATTACTTTAAGAATGAACATCCCAAAAGACGAGGCTACGTTGGGCATCCGACGAACCGGTATGGAAACAGCGGATGAACCTTGTATTCCTCCTTTGAATACCACAACTTGTATAACTCTAAACTCAGTTACCAACACTTACCACAGCTCGGATGGTTTGTGCAACAACGTTAAGAATCCGGGTTGGGGAGCTTACAACCAGCCTTATCGACGCGTCCTGCCAGCTGATTATGCCGATGGTATGTACTTCTACTAACTTATTTATATATTATGAACCCAAAAATTTATGAATGCATATTTTGCATTGTTTTCTGCCATGCCTCAGAAGTTCCTAAAGTGCAAGGTGTCAAGTTCATCACCATTTTGTAATCAATGCTAAACAATTTGCTTCTTTTTTAACAGGTATCTCCTTGCCCCGAGTCGCAAATGATGGAACTGCTCTACCTCACCCGAGGAAAATTAGTACGATCATTCACTCCGATAAGCCAACAGACGACTCTACAGCATCATTGTTACTCCCAATTTTTGGACAGTTCATTGATCATGATATTACGAGCACTGCCCTAGGAGTCGGTGAGTGCAACTGCAGTTTATTATACTAATTTCCAATATGAATGCATACAAGCTTGATATATTAATCAAATTCCGTAATTTTGTTCTCATGCAGGAACAAGCTCAAGAACTTTGAATTGCTGCAAGAATGGTAAAGTCGCACCGGAAACCCATCCCGAATGTTTTCCATTTGACGCTGAGAGCAATGAAATTTCTGATCAAGAAGGAGAAAAGTGTACAAATTTGTGGAGATCTGCAAGATACCCCAGTTGTGAATTTGGTAAGTAAATTAAGTTATTTTAAAGTATAAGATCTTTATGATGCTGAGCTTTGACCTTATGGAGTTGAGAAGATTTCAGTAGGATGTGTGTAATTAATAATGAAATAAATCCGAGTATAAATGCAATTCAGTGGAAAACTTACAATGGTTTTTATTTATTTTCATTTTTCAGGACCTAGAAATCAGTTCAGCCAGACTACATCCTACATAGATGGCTCTGTCATCTACGGAAGCACCGATGATGCTATTAGGAAATTCCGTGAAGTCAACATCGACACCTCTCATGGATACATGGCTACTGCCGCTGCCATGGACGGAAGGAAACTTCTACCCGTGTCTACAGATTTGCTAGATGGATGTAACATTCCCGAACAGACAGAAAAAGGACAATTTTGTTTTACTTCAGGTATTTTCAATTTGCTGATTGTGAACAAGTGCTTGGAGATTATTTAATTTCAACTTGTTATTTGGCAATACATTTGTTGCACTTTTCCCCAAATAACATGAATGAATTATTCATGATAGAAAGGATTTCAGAGTTGAACTAATAGCTCGTTTGATTTGTGGAATGAATTAGGTGATCCTCGTGTCAACGAGCAGATAGCTTTGACTTCTATGCATCTTCTCTGGACTCGTCAGCATAACTTCATTGCAGATGTGCTCTCAGCCTTGAATCCAGAAGGTCATGATGGAAAGGTTTACTTTGAGACAAGAGAGATCGTCATCGCTCAAATCCAACATGTGACTTACAATGAATTTTTGCCCGTGCTCTTGGGACGAGAACTGACCGAAGCTGCTGGACTCACTCCGGTGGCAGAAGGCTACTACGCCGGATATGATGATACTGTAGATGCCACAATTTCCAACGTGTTTGCATCCGCAGCTTACAGAATGGGTCACTCCATGATGAAAGGGCTAGTAAAAATGTTGGACGCTAAAGGAAACGTCATGGAGGCCGTATCTCTTCATGAACTGTTCTATGATCCCTTCCGTTTATGGCAGGCTGGTAGCTTTGATGCCATCATCCGAGGTCACACTTCCGCCCCCGCTGGAAAAGTTGATACTCATTTCACTACCGAGCTTACTCATCACTTGTTCGAGAATCGCAACGGATCCACAGCTGGCTTAGATTTGGCTGCCATTAATGTTCAGCGTGGAAGAGATCACGGTATCCCATCTTACACTTCCTGGAGGGAAGCTTGCGGACTTGACCCTGTCAAAGATTTTAGTGGACTAAGTGGACTCTGGAACGAGGATGTTCTCTTTTTGGCTCAAAATATTTACAAGTGCGTTCACTTTACTACACAAATTTGACTTCATGATTTTGTTCTTATAATTTATTATATATTACAACAATACAAAAATTTGAGTAACTAGCAAGGTTTAAAAATGTGTGCTTGAATTTAGGAATGTTAAAGACATCGATCTCTACACTGGAATGCTTTCTGAAAAGAAAGTACCAGGTGCTATGGTTGGTCCCACTTTAGCTTGTCTACTTACAGACCAATTTGTGCGTCTTCGCAAAGGAGATCGCTTCTGGTATGAAAACAACATAACTCGTGGCAGACCAATCCCCCCAGGTATGTATTTGGGACAATTACAGAAACATTACGGAACTATAAAACAATTATAACACCTGACATGCAATCAATTGTATATGAGATAGCACATGACAAATCTAAACCGTAACACTTGTATTGCGTATTTCAGAGCAACTCCAAATGATCCGTAAAACGACGTTGGCAAGAATTATCTGCGACAACAGCGATGGAATCAAGGAAGTCCAGGCCCGTCCATTAGAACAAGCATCCATTGACAATCCTATACTGCCATGTGATTCTGCCAAAATCCCCAAATTAGACTACACGTTATGGAAGCAAAACGTATTTGATGGTTTGCTGGATAAGAAGAATTAAATCGCTTGACATTATATTCACTAGGAGAGCTCACTGAAGAGAGGCGGAATGGATGTGTGAATTTGTTGTAGGAGCTGATTACATTGTAATAAAATTATTTTTACTTAAGCAACTGGTCACTGCCGTTAAACTGGAACTCTGTTCGTATTGCTTGTATTTTTTTATACTTTTACCTGTTTTAAGAACGGGGTTCATTATATTCGCTATTGTCGACTGCAATCGCGGGGTAACTATACACGAAATGATTTTATTTTTAGAAATTTTAGGAACATAGGATTTTCCCAAAAATTACTAGGCAGGCATACGAACAAGTAGATACAGTGATGGCTTAACATTACACAGGGTATATTTTACGTGATCGGCTGCTCAACAGCATAGAAATTAGCAATGCACTTAATACATATATTATTTGTTGTAATTTTCATACGTAAAAGGAAGATTTTCATACTGAAATAATATATTAAGTTAAAACATATTATTCGGTTTGCAACTTTAGTACTTGAATTAGTAATAAAATACGGATTAATGTATATGTATGTGTATGCACCCCATGTTCTTTCAGTAGTGATTAGATTTTCAAGTTATCATATACTACGCATTGTGAACTTGTAATTACATTTAACTGACGATAAAGCTCATTACCCAAGTGTAGATACGATGTAAAAAATTACTTTGCAATTCAATTCATGTCTTTATTAACGTGGCATTACCAGGTCAGTACAACAGTATACTTCTGCGGACATTATTAACTATCTCATATATCTTATATATATATTGTCACATACGTTTTTAAACATCGGATCTGAAGTTACCTAACGTTGTATTTATAAGATTATAACCGTCATCAAATTCTGCGCAAGTTACACTGGAAGTTTTGTATCAAATACAGCGACCACCAAAAGCGTCATGTTATATTATTATGAAAAAGCCAAAACCTCATTATGGACGAGCATTCGTCCGTCGTACTTATGTGAATTCTAAATAGGTCTAGACGTGGAAATTATTTTGCAATGACTTGTAAAAGCTTTCTATTGTAAAGGGCATTAGGTATGTGAGTAAAGACACAAGAAATAATTTATGGCATTCAATTTCCTGGATCTATTCTCTCATCACCATGCTCATTTACTTACATGAATAGTTTGAGTCCATAATCCTGACCAGTGTGTGACACATCCACATGAATCCAAGATCCTAGAGAGTTTGTGATCGAGAATAAAAACAAGGTTAATGAGTACTTACAAGTACGCTTTTGTATTACGCAAACCCTAAATGGCGATGTCAACATTAATTTAAACTGCAGCTGCTACATATGGAAGTTAAAATGAAAAGCCCTAGTCATAAACGGTATGAGGATTGAAGCTGAGCGCAGTTAAAGGTTACTCGTGTCATCATGGAGGTAGATCAGAAATTCGTACCCAAAACAAGAACTCAGTTTTTAGCAGCTGCTGTTGGTAAGTTTCAATTTTCCAATTTTTTTCATACATATTTGTCCAGTATTTTCCATGCATATCTGTTAAATTTTTCCCGTATTGTTTTATTTGTATATCAATGTGTGACAATCCGGATTCCGGACAGTACCCAGTGTACTGCATTAAATTTGCGAACATTAGAAATTAAGCTATCGGTAATAATTACTATTGAGACTGTAATTTATTTTTAATACTCACAGCCACCTTAGGGGCATTCGGTCTAGGCACAGTAGCTGGATGGACTTCTCCGGCACTACCGAGTCTTCAAAATGGAACCACACTTGGTGATGTCTCATTTGAAACACAATCCTGGATAGGCTCAGTTGCTCCTGTATGTTTTGCGGCTTTATTATATTACGGCTAAAATCTAATTATCTATCTATAATTTTCATGTCTTTATTGATGACTGTGAATCAAACTTTCATACCTTTTATAGTGACAATTTATTTCCCATATTTTAAATAATTAAATATGAGAATCTAATAATTGAATAGAGCCTAAACTCTATATCATGGATTTCTTGTTTCATTCTACTGTATAGATCGGAGCATGTATTTCTGGACCATTGGCCGGGATTTTAGTTGACAAAATAGGAAGGAAAGTTTGCATGATTGCTATGGGTTTCCCATTTATTCTCGGATGGCTTCTCATCGGGTTTGCACACAATGTGGAAATGATTTTAGCCGGGAGATTTATCACAGGTTTGCTCTCCTGCACGTACTTATAATGTAGAAAAGTAGTTTCTTCTGTTCAAAGCATCATTCAATTATGACCTTGAATAAGTTAATTGGAAGCCTACCTGAATAAACAGGACTTTGTGGTGGGTCTTTCTCACTCGCAGCCCCAGTGTACATCAGCGAAATTTCTCAAGATTCGATACGCGGCACGTTGGGTTCCTCGTTACAACTCATGATAAATGTGGGAGTGTTATTCACGTACGTAAACCATCTTGTTGGTAGACGACCCTGAAAATGTAAAGTATTTTGTGTTCATTTAGGAACAGGAAACATAGATACACATACCTATACTAGCACCATGTACAATCATATCCATGATTTATTAAAATCACATCAAAAGACTCTCAGAATAAATAGAAAATTCAATAAGGAAAACAAATGACTTGAGAGGAAGATCAAAGCTCAAATGCTATGTGCTAAATTAGTTTTCTCTTTGAAGGTATGTTGTAGGGAAATACGTGCCATGGGACCACTTGGCATTCATCTGTGCTTCAATCCCGGCTGTTTTTATCCTGCTTATGATATTCATGCCAGAGTCCCCACGACTCCTTGTCACCAAGGGGAAAACTTCCGAAGCCGCAAAAAGCCTTCGTTGGCTCCGTGGTGCACAAATGTCTGGGCAAATTCAAGACGAGCTTCAAAGTGTATGTGTAATTATATTTACTATCAGTATATTCTGTAGAATGAACTTGAAATATTACATACGTGTATGAGAAGCGAAATTAACTCGAAAGTATAAAATTAAGGAGGATGGTGGTAAGCAATAATAATTATTAATTATTGGCCTTGTGTATACTGAAACTTTCTAGGTTATGAAAAGCGTGGAAGAAAATAAACCTGGATATTTCCTTATGCTGTTTCGAAAATCAATCTTGATCCCCTTGACCATAAGCCTAGCTCTCATGTTCTTCCAACAGTGGAATGGAAATAATGCGGTTATTTTCTACACCGTACAAATATTCCAGGATGCTGGTTCTGATTTGGACCCCAACTTATCGGCGATCATCATTGGGGCAGTTCAAGTTGTGGCCTCTATTGTCTCCGCCATCCTCATGGACAAAGCTGGCCGAAGGATTTTGCTGATGGTGTCTGGCGTAGCTATGACAATAGCGCTAGTTATTCTTGGAGTTTTCTTTTACTTAAAGAAGACTGATCCCGCGTTAGGAGAAAGTATCGGGTGGCTTCCATTAGCTTGTTTAGTCATCTTTATCGTCGCCTTTTCCATTGGATTCGGGCCGATTGCTTGGCTAATGCAGGCATGAGATAAAATTTGACCGTTCTATAAAATTATTAATTTAACTTATCATACGTTGCAGTATAATGCATGTAAATTGCAGTTTGTGAATGAAATTTACATAATGATTGTAGAAGCAGTAATGAAAATTCAAGATAGATTTTTACTATTGAATTCTGACATGGAAACTAATATTAATAATCTATATTTATTATTGTAACAGGGAGAAATTCTACCGCCGAACGTTAAAGGTACAACAACAACACATTCATCCATTAAAAAACAAACAAAAGCTTTCATTTTTGAAGGTTAATTGCTTCTTACCTGAACATCAAAAGTCATGAAAGGAACATCCTCAAGTTGACATGACGATGGCATTAGTTTTTACTTGAGAACATTTTCCCGAATATAATATATGTAGAATAAGTTTATATCAGTACTACTAGTATCAACTGGATTTGTTTTTAAATTACAGGGATGGCTGCTTCACTGGCAACAGCATTCAACTGGCTCAATACTTTTGCTGTGACCAAAGTGTTTGAAAACATAAAAACATCAATAGGCACCGAATGGTGCTTTTGGGTGTTTGGAATTGCTGCCGGGCTAGGCACAATCTTTGTTTTCTTTGTCGTACCTGAAACTAAAGGGAAAAGTTTAGATGAAATACAAGAGAATTTCAACCGCCGATCAGGGAAAAGTGAGCAACGGCTATAAAGCAGTCAACGGCACGGTATAGCATCCTCTGCTATATACTAGTATAGCTGACGAGAATTTCATTTCATCGAGTCATTATTCACTCTTGTACTGATAGCCAATTTAAAAAGACAAATCAACCTTGAACTTTTATCAATCTAATTAGCGCTTTACAAAAATGTTCTCTATCGATTGCTGAAAATACAGAACGTGTCACATTTTCTATTTGCTCTCATTCGTATCCTTTCATTTCCTCAAAGTAATGTGGTTGAACATGCTTTCTCTTACGAGAAAGTAGGTTTTTCCTTGGGAATGTTATAGTGGTCTAAAAGCATACTTTTCATTAGGAATTTTTATGACCGACTGGAGTATCTCCATCCGTAACTCAAGTGTATATGACTCTGTAAAGTGTATATGTCTGCCTCCAATTCGGAAACATGTACAGAGTCAATTACTCAAGAATTTGGCGCATTTATGTCAAAATCCATAGATTGCCGTCAAACGTCAAGTCCGTTGTTAAAATGCATAAGGGAAAGTAGGAGAGATGTGGAGATAAAAATGATTTATGAGCGCCTTTAGTCCGGACTTTTCCTACACTCGCACACACAAACTTAGATTCATTATTAAAACCTTTGGCACCTCTATGCCAACACCGTACTATTTGTAGATTTCAATTCTTATTATTTGTCAAGTGTCGGATAGACACTTGACATGTGTGCTTTAGAGTACACATATACAATTTGATCGTGAATCGCGAACAAAACGAGAAACTAATACCTTTTTAAAAGGGAAAATAGTACTCCAGGTACCATCAAACCTATAAAAGATGGAAGAGAATGACATGGAAACTTTTCTCCAGATAATTTCCTCTCTGTAATTGAACCCACTTGAGTTTGTCTGTTTTTGGAGGTCAGTCCCCAGGACTGGAACGGGTTGGTTCCGAATCCAAATCCTTACAGCCACAACAACTATTATACATACTTGTTCATTATGTAAATAGCATTTGTACACAAGGAAATGCTTGCAGGAGGTAGCTTGGAGCGGTAATGCTGACCGGCAATATTAATGATCATATTGGTGGACAAACGGTACACAAAGTGCTCTTCCATTAACTCACATTAGACAAGTACAGAGGACTCAAGATGACCGGTGTGCTAGTCGCAATGACGTTTCCTTGAAATACTACAAACATCCCCCGACGGTTTTCAATTTATTTCCTACAAAAGAAAATTTTTCAAGTTCGCAGAGCCATAGGAACCTATAAGTATCATAAACATATACTCATATGTTTCTTGGATAAGAAAATTTGTCACGTTTTGACAGTGTCATAAAAAATTCTATAACAATATCCCAACAAGGTATAAATCTTCAAGGTTTTTGTCGTCGTTGATGCGAGCGATTCCCTTTTTATGTTTTTCACGTGCATTACAACCCTTCAGATCTTGGTATATCAAATCCTCTGGATTGTCGAATCACATAGGTATGCACATCTATATAGACCTTGCAGATCTTCTTTATACATGCACATAATATCTTTATATAAACAAAACCAGACCTTCAACCCTTAAGAAGTTCATATATGAACTTCAAACCCATATGAACGTTAATATGTGAACTCAAGCAGAGCTTTGGTATGTAGATGCGTCTGAAATTGATTTTTTCAAAGCCGTAGCTTACATCTCACGATAAAGAAGCACTATGAATTATTGCGAATGAACACGAAATAGGTATTTTATAGGAGAAGAGAACGCTCTTTGCTTCTACATTTTCCGGATCAACTTTCAGCCAATTCCTCATAAATCAAATCATTTGAAACCATATTGTATTGCGTCATATCGTATTGTGATATTATATCATTTATTATTACTGCATAGATTCTTATGTCATATAACAATATGGGCGCGTGCGACATTGACAGCGTGAAATAAAAAGGTATGTAATAAATAATAGATTAATGTAATACAATTTGTACAACATGATCAAAGTTCCAAAATCACAGGATGATTAGCTCTGTTTTTTAAACCTTTGATCACACGTGCAAAAGATGTAACAGTTTAAATGTAACAGGTAAGATATGATCCTGGACAAGTAAGGGATTGTTGCTGAAGAATGTATGTCGATTGTCAGCACGAGGATTATAGCAGAGCTTGATTTTTGTAACAAAAAAGAGCAGGGGGGAAAGTGTTATATACCTCTTCGGGGTTCCTATGACGACTTTATTGACTAATCAAGTAAGAATGAGAGCCTGCTGTAGCTTCGCATCGATTTCATTTCGCACTGTTTACTTCATAATATGATGTGAACGACACTCTTGTCAAGATTTTACTACATAGCATGTATCCATAGCATTATGTCGCCAACCGCCAACCCTACACACTGAAAATTTATTACGCACCAACAAAATCTCACACGCTCCGTGCTCTTCTTCGTTTTTACTTGTTACCATATATCTTATCTGCACAAGTATAGTTTATACCTGTACAATACTTTCAACATTATGTGTACCATTAGCTCTACACCATTGTGTATTCAAATGAACTATTAATTGTGAGTACAAATAGCTAATAATTTAGCTACCTTCTTATATGTACATTGATAGTCTTTTACAATCTTTACCATATGTCGGTCTTCCGATAGAACTAAGGTTATGAATGTAGCATTTACTAAATCAAGCTACAGAATTTACTGGGACTATATACATCGCTTGAAATGTGGTTGAAAATAATTCTCAAGCTTTAAATCTGTAGAAGTGCATAAAGCTGAAAAAGTCCGGTCAACCATATTGCAAACGATCTTTAGCCGCAGCTGTCAAGCAACTTTTGTTACAGGAACCTTTGGAAAAGAAATACATAATAGTTAAAATTGCTTTTATTGCCACACAACGCTTACTTGAGCATACATGACTCCAAATTTTGTCGTACACAGTTCCGGTTAGACAACCAAGTTGAGCCAAAAGCAGTAAGTTTCATACTCAGGATATACGACTAACAGTAGACAGTAAGAAATGACTCAGGTGTTTGTATACACAAGATGCATGATAAAAGTCAATCCAGAGAAAATTCGTGTGGGGAAACGGCACTAGAGGATACACTGGGTCGACGCAGACTTGGTCTTTGCCTACATGCACACAGGTACACAAACTAATAAAAAGAATCTAGGCAGCAAACTTTCACTATCCCCGGATGAATGAATAAAATAGAAGAGGGTATCCTGGCACGAGGCAGTTCCGTATTTACTTCTGATCACATCACTTCCTCTGCACTGCTCTTCCAACCAGCTTTCATAAGACTCGTCCATCCAAGCTTCACGAGATTATTCTTCCAATTACTGGCTTATCACTAACTTGAGTTAATAAGAGATATACTACTAACATCTCGTGATTTGAAATTTTGATTTATCCTGAGAGTATAAGCAAATGTTTCGTATAGAAGAACCTGCTTGGGGGTAGATAAAAAATTACAAGTAGTTTTACCCCGCCTTGACGAACCCGGACGCATGTTGAAGTATACAGGATTTTGGAAATATAAAACCATTTTAATACTGAGAAACCTGGAAGTATAAAATTTTTCATACCCTTGTTAAAAACTTTTTGCACTTACAAAATGAATTTTTCCACGACTTCTAACCCTAGAAATCCAATCCTTCGAGCTGGACTCAAAGGATCCACTTTTGCTACATCCTTCATCGTCAAGCCGGAGATGGTGAATTTGACGAATAATAATGTTACTAATAATAATAAAAATTTTCTCACGATTACCAAATCCAGAGTGCCAGATATTCAAATGATAAACAAGTACTATGGCCTTGTGCCGAAAAAGTTTGTAATTAATACCAGGTTGGACCACAGGTTTGTTCAATTTCTGCAATTACTTACAGATACAAGTGCATGGAATTGTTGTTTACTCTTACAAAAGCTATTTTCGTATTTTGTTATTAAATTATTATTTTTATATCTCTCAATAATTATATATTCTGCTACCCTCATGAGGCTTGGATTTTCCTCGAAAATTATACACTTGCAGCTTGGACATACTTGTAAAGTAATTCCGAAGTAATGATTACTTGCACAAATGCTATACTATTGCAGGAAATATAAAATATGTTTCGTGACAGAGCTTCATTTAACAATATTTGCACAATCTCAGGTCGACCAAATGAACGCTGCTTGAATATACCGTCACTTATACCCTCAACTTTTATAAACATTTAACTCTGACATCTACATACACAGTTCATGTATAGAAGGTGACACACTCGGAATTAATTCGTGACAGTACAGCGAATACTCTTTTAGTACACCCACAGCAAAAAGTGATACTAAAACTCACTATAATTTAACTCTCCTTACAATTGCAATGATTAAATTCAACCTCTTTTTGCTTTCTTTATTGCTCTGTTTTGATAAAGAAATACAGAAGACTTTCTCCAATACTGTGTATATGCGTGTACATTTAGGCTACTACAAATTGTACGTACCTCTATGCTGCAAGTGCGCTTTTGAGTTTGACAAATTGTAGTGCATGAAATTAATTGCTGTCATTTATAGTCACGCAATTGCACGAGCTGACGAGCTGTACAATCATTAGTATTCTCCATGTGCAATGTTTTGCACACTGGAACTTCAACAAGAGCTCAATTCACTGTGTGCAGTTGTGTTGCTAACATGAGCCAGTTAGCAAGATATTTGTATTCCAGTTTGTAGTATTTCACGGAGGAGAAATAAAGTAGGTGAATAAAATTTGCTGTCCCTGGAATTAATTTTGCTATTGTTATTATTTGCGCGACTGTGACGTGTAAATTACGCTTCTAATTGAATTGCAGTGAATAAATAAAACCATAGTAAATTATGAAAAGATAGGGAAGAAAATTATAGTAAATGAATACAAAATAAATACAATATAAACACAAAATAAATACAATATAAACACAATATAAATTCAAAATAAACACAATATAAATACAAAATACAAACTGTTTTGTAGTAAACAAAGATAAATAATTTTAATTTCTTTTCCAAATTAATGCTAAAAAGGTTGATCAATTTGTTTGATTAATGTTATGAGTAAGTAAGATTTAATTGTGCGCTTAATTGTTGTACAGTTCAACACAAAATACAAACTTAAGGCCAAGGACGAGCCAGTCGATTGATGAAGAAAATTCTGAAGGCTTCCTGGAAGAGAACTCGGTGTCAAAAAGCAAACTGAGGGAATTCCATAACGAGGAGAAGGGATGGAAAGAGGGCGATTCACCGGGTAGTAGGGAGAAGAATGGACCCGAAGTGGATGAATTAGTGGCGAGGAAAATGCCTGTAGAGAAGCACAAGAAATGGAAACGAGTGAAAAATTGTGGAAGGAGTTTATCCATGATGGACAATACGGAGAATATGGGCTCGACAGGGAATCCTCGGGAGAATAATAAAGAAATGAGTCGGACAACCCTAGTTCGTATGGATATTCAGCGTGTGATTAAAATTGACTTAAACAATATGCGCTGGGAAGAGAGTTACCAGGAAAAAGCAAAGACTGATGGGGGAGACACTACGGATGAATTAAGTGATAATGGAAATACTTCCGGCAACCCCAGCAATGCCACTGTGAAGCGTGGATCATTAAGGAAAACGATTAGTTTTGATGATCAAATCATCAGACAGTCGGAGACTTCCAGTGGCTTGGATACAAATGGGACAAAATCAGGTTAGAAATTCTTTGTCTGTATTTTCCTCTTTATATGTTACAAGATGCCATTTATGCCTTTTAAATTACCTAAATTTATTTTTATATAAGAGATGTTGGCAAAATATTAATTAGTACTCAAGTCATTCATATTCATAATTAGTTTAAATTATTACTGGAATTCATATTGAAATTAAGATTATTCGATTTGAAAAATCAATTTTGTTCACAAAGATATAGAACCAGTGAAATTATCCCGAAGACCGACGACTGCAGTTGCAAAAACTACGAATACATGCCCACAACCGCCAATCTCAGTTCCTCCACCAGGAAAAGTATCGCCTTGGACAAATCGCACCGGTCAGAGCGCAGCAGACAGACGATTAAAATTTCAGAAATCATTTTCAATCTATCAAGACTCTGTGGATAATGGAGAATCCGACAATGAACCTGACTTCCCGGACATGAATCCCAGCAGCGCCCTGAAAATGCGAGAGTCAAAGAAATCTCTCCATGTGCAACCCCCACCTGAAATCTCCACTATGATATCCTTAATAAATCCACCAGCTGAGGAAGACTTGCAGGCGGAGATCGACAAAGTAGCATCAATTATAAACAACGTTCAGACTAAAATTGCGGAAGTAGAGGAAAAGTTTTATACTGAAGAAACAACTCAGGAACTACTCGTAACTAATGCTTCTGGAGAAACTAATGCGGCTGGAATAACTAATGCGGTTGGAATAACTAATGCGGTTGGAATAACTAATGCGGCTGGAATAACTAATGTGGTTGGAGTAACTAATCCACCTGGAATAACTAATACGCCTGGAATCACTAATGCTTGTGGAGAGGATGAAAAGGAGCGGAAGAAACTTGAACCTGTGGAAAATCCAGAAAGTCGGCCGGTGATAATACCCGAAACAATAATTGTACCTCCAACAACTCCGCCGGTATCTAGAGCAAGAAAAAGCCTTGTAAAAGCAGCATCAATCTCCTGCGAAAATGAGCTACATGAACCAATCCCCCTCATTAATCAAGCCCAAACAAATGGAAAAGTGCGTCCACAGACTTCCAAAGGAAGGAGTACCGTGTCCTTCTCAACTACCACCACAACGAGATTCATACCTGGTAGGAGCAATAGTATTAATCATTCGGGCATATCAAAAGATGCTGCCGGTTCAGCATCCCAAATTACTACCGAAACCAGCCAAAGTCAAGCATCGAAAAATAGGAAAATTTTGATAAAGAAAGCTTTAATTGAAATCAATCAGTCGTCAATCCATCTTGGGAAGAAGCAGGGCTACATTCGACCCAAGACAGCACCTACGCCTGATAAGAAGAACACGCCAGTCATCAATAATCACCACTCGAAGAGGCAGCCGCTGAAAGCGTAAGTTTTCTACAGAAATTATACCGAGTATTTCCTACTTGTCTCGAGTATTTATTCCAGTATTTGTTATTGTTATTATATAGTAAATGCAAAAATTTATACACACACTAGGTAATTTGTTTCCAAGAATTAGATACACCACAACAACAAACTCATTTCACCTAGTTTTTCTTACAATCCACCCCAAACCGACGAATGCTGACAGGGAGTAAATAACCGAAAATGTGTCAGATATTTGCAGTCAGATTTTCAGTCCTTGTTCGTGACCGACGCAATTTAGTCTTCAACTCTAATTTCCAAGTGTCAGTATTAGTCTTTCTAATCTCATTCATATGACTTTTCTTTTTGTTTTCTGTATGCCAAAATAATTGGACGGGAAAAGTGTCGGCACATTTTGGTGTATAGTTTCTAGTTTAAATGAAGTCAGGATAATATTTTATAACGACTTTCTTAATTTAAGCACATTTTGATGAGTGGTTCAATAAAGTTTAAAAGTAATTTTGCAAGAAGAACCGGAAAAGTTAACTATTTTTTTTGTGCAGAGACACGAGTTTGACTATGCCTTAAAGAATGACATATTCGTCGCGTGGTTGTCAAAAATGTCTTTCTGAGGTTGACTTTATTGGTCTTTGAAATACTCTTCGTATAAATTGCAAGCTTTGAATGTAGATATTCATTGATGTAAGTATATGTAGTCGTTACTAGAGTTTAGAGTTAGAGATAGTTTCTAGACCAGTGAACCATGTGTGTGAAGTTAATATCTGTAGTATCTATACCTAGACCTAGTCAGTAATCGATTTTGTTTATAGATTGAGCCAACCTCATTTTCACGGGGTAATTTGCTATCTCTTTATGCACATGTTTCAGTGATGGAAGCACGCTTGTCAGTGGGAAAGATTGTCACGGAAAAATTATGTACATGTATGATATGATTAGTTTCGTAGTGTGTACTATTAATTTGATTCCTATTGTTCAAGCACACAGAAATCTGCTCTAGTATAAGGTATTGATGTGAAAATAGTCAGTAGAGTTTAATGTCGGGAGGAATCCTATTGAATTACCTGCTGCGGTTTTGAGATTTCGTAAACCTTGGGAAAATCAGTTTGGTTATTAATATGCAGAAGCCATTAGATTGTCATTTATTCATGTATGACAATTTGTTTCCTTTCTTTGCAGAAGGACACCACCGATAAAACTGCCTGCAACAGTCAGGAAAAGCTCCATTCTTGCTTCAAAAATGGAGTCGAGAAATTCATCTAAAGAAGATAGTCCTGAACCACCCGAGCCCAGTCCTCCCAAAGTTCGTGTGCTTCCAAGACAAAGTTTTTCCATTACGGATGGCTTCATCCATGGATTCGGTTCCGATCTCAATGAAGACGATGACTTGAGTAAGGATCTGGAGACTTCCTTTCTAAATTCCAAAAAGCGAGAGGAGTGCCTCAAGATCTACGAGAAGATGATGAAGAAGGGCTGTAACGTCAAGCTGGAAACAATCTTTAGGTAAGTTGAATATTTAGTATTTTATTTTTATGCTGTCACAGTCAATTTAAAACTTTGAAAAATTACACAGCATTCTCCTTCAAACCTAGCTAACCGAAGACTAAATAATAAAATGCATTCTTAATTTTGATTTCAGGGGGATGATGACTCCCTCAGAATATCGTATGTTCCTAAAAGCAACGGAGATGGCGGAGAAGAACGCTGCGGAAGCAATTGAAAATATCAATCCTGGAGATGCCGGCATCTCCGGGGTTTCTCAGCCGAGCAACTGAAAGTATAGGAGCTGACTGCATGTAACTACTATTTCTGTACACTAAATAGACACCCATGTATTTTTATTTTATTTTATTACCCTAAAGTTCAATGTTAGACATTACTGCCTCATATTCTGCAATGTCACCTAGCTATGGTGAATTTCTATTCTATAAGTACTTATGTTTGACCTACAGAATTATTTTCGCTATATGTACATTTATGCCAGAGCAAGTACCTACCTTTACCTATAGTAAGTATGTAGGTATATAAATATGTTTGAATAATTTCAAGCTCGTTTCTGTATTGATGATATTTATGATTGTGTTTTTGAGACTGTAAATTACTTATATGGATTTATGTTATTAAAAAATCAGCTGTTCTCTCCTGTTGGTTGAACTAAGTAATTTCTTACTACTGGGATTGTCATTATCTACCTATAGGTACTTACTTCTTGTGATGTGAGCAAAAAATAATAAGTATTACATACCCACTTAGGTACTTACTATACTTGGTACTGCGGTACTTATGACTTACTTGGGTATACAAGGGGCAAGGTGATACATCCTGCAAAAGCCTAGTACGCCTGAGCCTGAGTAAAATGCTTGTTGACTGATTGCGAGAAGCGTAATTTGGAGATTATTTTGCTTATTCAGTTTAATGTTTATTCAAACACGACGAACGACTTAATTTAAGTATATAGAAAACTACATCAAAGATTATTTTGGTTTTACAAACCAATGTTACAAAAACTACAGAACTAATAACTTTATAATTGGAAAAAATAGTTAACCGTGGGAAAAAGGACCATTAATTTTTTGCATGATTGCAATCGTTAAGTAATAAGTTATAACTTCGTTTGTATACTACATAATAATTACGTCCATTGACGAAGAAAATATTTTACAGCTGATCCAGCTCCTGACAATTATATGTAGATTCACTAAATATTAATACACATAGATGCCCTATAGGGTATTATTGCTGAATTAGGTGTATCTTGTGGCTTGAGTAATATCCCTTTTCGACTTAGATTTAGGCAACTTTATAGAACTTGTGGGTGTCACACATGGACTGGAAGCCGAACTTGGTATTTTACCAGCAATGTTAGGTAAAGATTTGGCTGCTGATAAATTGTTGTGTGCAGCCGCTGACCAACCAGTTTGTCCAGATCTTGATTTCTGTACAACAAAAGGAAAATAGATTTTTCGGTCAGAAAGCTACGCTCGTAAATATTTCAGCAGTAATGCTACTTAAGTAACCAAATAGAGCTTGATACGCTCTACTATTGTGATCTAATAATAATTATTTTTTTTCATAAAATACAAAAATACAAAAACATCTTACAAAGAGTGCTGGTCTCAATCTTCGTTTTCTAATCGATTCCTCAAAGCTTGACCAATCTTGTTCAATTAGGTCGGTTATCTGCTTTCCAGAGATGAGGATTCTCCTACCATTTTGCTCTTGAAAGGAATTTGACACTGCGATCAATTTCTTTTCAACTCCAAGAAGGGTATGCGTTGCTGAACTCATCTCTCTTTGAATAGTTAATAATGTAGCCCCTCTAAAAACGCATACAAATATACACATGCTGTTTAAATTACTTTTAAACAATATAGTTTGCATTTGAATTTAACTTAACTCACACTTTCAAAACATTTTAATTTGTAAACAATTTCTATATACCTATTGATGAAGCGATTAGGATCCTCGGATTTGGCCTGAAGCTCCATCACCCGTTTCCAGCATTTATTTCTTCGTTCAATCTTTATTTAAATTTAAAGAAAAATGAAAAAACCGGACGCACTGCACTGTTAGGTGAAACTTTATATCTGTATTTGGCTTATAATAAATTAATATTAAGCTATGACATAGTTATTTTTAATTGTACCTGCTTTATTAGCGTTTGGAAAGTAACGTGATGAACTTTCCACTGTTCTAATTCCTTTTCATGACGCTCTAAAAGCTCTTGGCTGAATTGCTCCGAGTAGAATTCGGGGAAATGAGCACCATCCGCACTGAGAACCATACATTCCTTCCATATTTCCAACAAGTCTTCCCGAATGCCAAGAATTGACTTTGTAATCCACTCCTTCTTAGACTTCATAGCCAAGTTTTGTTCACAAACTAAATTCTGGAGCTGTAATAATATGTAAAAGATAATATAGTAATCCTGTATACAGCATGTAACTTAAAAATAAAAGTAATGGTCATTCAAAAACTATAAATTAAAAATACCGTGTCAACAATGCCCAGTCCTGCCTTAGTACATGCAAATCGGCGGTCGTCGTCGGACTCCAACCGACTCCGATTTTGCATAACTTCCTTAAACAAGTCGCTCTCCAAGGACTCTTGAGATTCAGCCTTGATTTTCAGGTCCTTCAACAATTGCTACAACAGAATTCATAGAAACGACAAATATTTTTAAAACAGTCACTTGTAAAAATTCTATGTAATAATATAATTCTAAGTAAATAACGAAATTAGTTCATATTGAGCTGCGGATTAAATTCTTGGTTACCGAACTGAATTTTCATTTACATTCAAGATCTTCTTAAGTACTTACTTAAGAAGATCTTGAATGTTGATAGATTCAAAACAATGATTATTCACCTGCAACTTGAGGATCAGCAAGTCAAAAACCACAAGGGCGTCGTCCTCAACGGAATTATCCTTGAAAATTCTGTCCTCGAAATCACTCCGTGGCCCTTGTTGGACGATCATCATCAAGGGACGAATTTCTCGTTTAAGTTTCCTAAATTCTAAAATTTTAATAATATCTGGGTTGTGAGAGATTTCGTCAAAGCTTACGTCCACAGTTGGAAGACTTGCCATTTTTCAGGTAATAACTAACAACGCCGGAAGCACTGTTAATTGGATTTATGGCAAAAAATAGTCACTACACAATAACAATTCTGGACTGCTAAAATTTTTGAGGACCCCAAAAAATTTTTAAAAAAACTTTAAAAAATCGTATTACCAATGGCTTTTTATATTATAACCTAAACAAGTACGTCAATCAAGTGCAGCAATGTTTCCTCTTGAATGTACGACTGCACACTGGAAAATTTAGATAAGAAACTCATGTTTTGAAGTTTATGGACATTCCTTTGTTTCATGATTGAAAAGATTTATTTCATTAGCATGAGCAGGGTCATTAAAGATTGTGTGCTAAGTTACTGGAAATGCCATAATGTGTACTAAAACTACTTTGGTAGTGCATATTAACGAAGTAGTACTAAAAAAAGTATGTTCCTATATGTGTATTGCGTTACCCTGTACCGGTACATTGATACATCGTCAGGTTTATCAAACTGAGAGTCTTGTCTTGAATATTTGTGTTTTCAGTAAATGTATAAAGCAGCACCAATTCCGCGTTTCAGTACTCTAATTTTTACGTAAATGCTCAGCTAATAGAAAAAACAAAATATACACCTCGACTAATAACGTTTTAAAAGCTGGAGTTCAAAGGCCCACCATATCTGCTCTGACTGAGAGATAATCGTAACAAGGAAGAAAACATATACAGCTAATTGAGCTATGTATCTTGGAAAAAGTAGCACAGAAAAACGGTTCAAGTTATGGAAAAGTATGCAAAGGTAGTAATATTACATAAAATATCCACAGGTATATGCAACAATAATAAAAAGATGAATAAATATATATGAACTATCATTGTGTATTTCAAAATCCTTAATATTCAGCAGTATGTATATCCTACGTTTTGACCTTTAAGAATTTCTAATGGTGTCGCAAAGTTCGAAGATCTGAATAGACATTTTAATTTTGCTTTTACTATGCTTTGGTTTAAGTATAAGCATATAATATACTTTCAAATGCCATAATTCATTATTAAATCATATTTAGACGTTCCCAAGAATGCCTTTGTTTCGCAAGAAATGGAAATTACAGCGTTAAATGTCAAGCCATCGAAGAGAAACATGTTCGCACCACTGACCTTAATTGCTCAGGGAGTTTATTCTTTTAAATAAAATTATTGCTCTGTTACATGACACAATTAAAGTCCAGCAAAAACCATCTTGCAGATTAAATTTCGTATTGCCGGCGAAGGATCCCCAAGTACCAACTTTGTATTTCCCTAATGTCTGAAGTACCAAACTCTACTTTGTACTAATATCAAACCGTAATATTGAGAATTGAAAGAAATGAATACCTCTTGCCTCTTAGCTTGGTAGCTATAGAGCTATATGGTACTTTTTGACTTTGAAATTTTTGACCATTCACGCATTTTTGATACATTCTTGACGAAACAAGGGTGTACGCTGGGGTTCTTTTGCCGACGATATTACTTTTGGGCAGCGCTTGATGTTGTGCCCAAAAATACTCAATAAGTAGTAAATGAGTTTAAAATGACACATATTAATGTAATGAATAAATTTTGTATACAGAAATCTATAGGCACGGCGCATATACATACAATATTAATGATTGATATTGATAGCACAGCAGCTCGAACATAATTATGTCACATACAAGTGGAAGTTAACCTATACACATTAGGTAAGTATAAGAACATTATGCAAATCTATTGTTTACTCCATATTATTACAGTGAAGCCACATGTATTTTTGTACAATCATCAACGTTTCTATGCAAAAGATTGCTATATATTAAAGTACACAGTATAATATCACTGATTCCGTAATTAAGTTGCTCTCTAGATTTACCTAAACAATCTACACACTTGAAGAGAGTGTGACTATAGTACCTGTATGGTAACTATATTAAGTTTTTCTTGTATAAAAGTAGAAATGAGTTTTAGAAAGTGAAGTTTGACACTTACAACTAAGAACTACTGTTTTTGGTATTTAGTTTGATAATATCCTTTCAGACACTTGATTTCGATGTGATGATCCAGGAACAAATGCATTTTTTTAACTAGTTAATAATAAATAACAATAAGTATAATAATAAAAAATAAATTAAAAGTTACTAGATATATAAATGGATGTACACCAAATACATTATGTTCCTATTAAATTAAACTAACACTACAGCTCTCCTATATATTATTTACTTACACGATCTAATTAATGTTGTGAAAAAATGTCTTCCATTAATAAGGGGTGCGTTAAAACAAAAGTAAAATGACCTCTCATTTCATTCCAGCAGCCTTGTGCTTCATTTCACTCTCAGCATCTTCATAGCACTTGTTATTGACAATGGCGTAAATTCTTATACAAGCTTCGATAAGCATCACTGTATTGATGAAATCCGGCAACTGTAATAAAACATATGAATTAATTTAATATTTATAATTAAATCATAAGGCATTAATATACACTTCAAATAGCTTGTCCTGCGGACTATAACTAGCACATCACCAGCGGTGACCATCACTAGTGTAAAATCAATTGTTGTAGGAAAAGCCATATTGTATGTAATTACTTCCATTACCAATAAACGTCTCACAATTACAAATTTGCATACTTACATTAAGCTCTTTGTCCAATTTGTCTTCAAAATACCTCACTAGACCTTCCGAAATGTGGGACGATTGGGCAAAAGTAAAGGGATTAGTGATGTACAGCGTCTGCAGTATTTGCCAGCTTGCGTGGTGTTTTCGCCGCTTTGCTGCCACGAATAGCTGTAATAAAAAAATGAATTAATCAATTTCTTGTTTTTCATTCAATGTTCAAGTCATCAAGACTTGCAACATTCATTATTTTAACGTTACTAGACATGTGCAAGTTCATTAGAAGGGTAATCCCAGCTTTTAGCGTCTAGACTAAAAATTATCTGTAAGTACCTCTATAATAACTTACAACTACATAGTCAAAATATAAGCTTCTAAGGAGTAACATAAGTAACGTGTAATTAAAAAGCATATTATTTTGATCCAAGCCAAATATCCTTACAAATAAGAACATGTAGCCATGAATCAGCATTCAGAATCGGAAAACACCCGTTGAATGTGAACAAAAGCATTTACTTACACATTCTTATGTACAAATTATGACCTGTGCTTTTGGCTTTACTTGCTGTGGAGTACTTGCCGAATCACGAATTTTTAAAGTTTAGCGATTGATGAAACCCTTTGTTGTGTCGTGATGTAAAGTCCGAAAGTCTTATATAGACACAGTATAGATCAAGATACAAGATATTTAAAATTAATGCCCTGAACAAGTATTAAATGTAAAACTGCCATTTTCTATTTTCTAACAATATAACCTCATTCCTTTTATGATCCGGCAAGTGGATTTTATTTGATGACGAGTATCCCGAAGCGAATTCTTCGAAGAAAGTCAGTTCTACTATACCATGCACATACCTCCATTCTTCTACTTTTCACGTGAGACTGGTGTATCCTTTCAAGAGTGGGAAGTATCCTTTTGAGACATTGATCAAGGGCAGCGTTTGACATAGATTGAATTTTTCTAATGAAAAAAGGGTTTTCTATACATTATATGCAACTTTTAAAAATACATGGCAAAATTTATTATGGGTGCAATGCAATTCAATGCTTGTTAAATGCAAGTCTTACTTCTTCATCATCTTATACGTCTTGCTTTTTTCAACGTAATTGTGGACAACTCCTACCATGACCTGGGATGCCTCAGAAGGCGCGTAACCATCATCTGCATAAATCATACAGACAAATACGTTAAAAAATAAACTTTAAAAGAGTAAGTTGCAACCAACTCGATCCTATATTGAAGTGCTAAAGTTTACAAAATCGCCTCAGTAAAATTGACAATCTGTAACCGAAGCTGTAAACAGGCGCTCTATTGAGATACAAATAAGCCCATATGTCCGGTGCTGGGAAAAAGGTAAGCTATAAGATGGCCAATACTTGGAGGGACTTGAATGGTGTAGAGTTGAATAAAAATCAGTTAATGTGAATCGTACTGAATAAAAATGAATTTCATGCACGCATAAACAACGGGTTTCGAGAGCCATTTATATACTGCATGGCGAGATTGTAGAATTCTTCTCCGTACAAGCCAATCAAATAATCTATAGGACATTTCTCTTCCAGAGGTTCACAAAGTTTTAGCACGTGGTCAATCTCAATGCTGTAATAACTGTATGATAATGAATGACTCTAGAACAGTTTTCTTATATTAAGAATATTAATATTTAGTAATATTATTCAAATTAATTCCCAGGGCGAGAGTTTAGACAACAATTAAGAAGAGCACCAGCGTCGATTAAAGATTGTCTTCTACAGCTGCTCATTCCTTAAAGATAAATAGTTGCCCAATCTTATACTTTCTCACTCCGTCAGTGACACACCCAGTCAGTGAGACATGTTGATAAAACGTTAAACGACTATGATAATGTATTATTTACTTATAGGGGATGATTAGGTTGCATAGAATTAATGATCGACCCAGTACATGTAAAGAAGCTTTTGTGAACCCCGACTCACCTGAAGTTCCGCACCCCATTCCGTATATTAATATAGAATTAATTCCTCATGGGGCTTTGACTTGTCAACAAGCGTTTTAACTACTTATAAAATGACGACCCCTGTGGGGATCAAGGATCTTGCTTCCCAGCACCGAATTCAACCCCCTTGAGCTCTGAAGGTATAAAAAAGCAAGTTTGAAAACCAAGTCTAGAGAAAAGCCATATCCTAAAGTACGCATATGCCAACACATTACAAACTACTAATTAAGGCTGATTTTACCAAGTGTGCACTATACTACAGAACTCGAAAATGAATTTGTTATCAGTTAATTTATTAAAATTAGATTCAAATTATAAATTGCACATTACAACCGCTATACAAACTGAGTCCATACTTTGATACGACACTAGTTGTAATTAAAAATGTCTAAAACTAAAGTGTACATTACTTTTAGTATTCTGTTATTTAGTAGGAAAGGAACTCAATTTTTATGTGAAACTTTTTAGTCACTAATCTCACCTCGAGGTCCTGCATCCTCCTCTTCATTCCTTGCCTTTCGAGAAAATAGTTCTTCCAAAACCGTTTGTCCGGCTAGAGTTTTTTTCCTCTGACCCCTGGTGGGCTTTCCGTCATGTTTTACGTTATTACCCTTGCCACGCGATTTTCCACTGCCTTTTTTTGTAATTTTGGGGCTAGGTGTAATCCAATCCAGTATGGAGCTGCTTGAACATGATGGGTAGCTGCTCTCAATAATGTCTGGTAGCTCTTCATCACACTCCTCTTCAACTGGCTTTTCAGTTCTCTTCTCAATTTTTTTTGCAGATCTCTTTTCATTTGTTTTTTCAGGCCTCTTTTCACTTTTTTTGTTAAGTCTCTTTTCACTTCTTTTTTCCGTTCTGTTTTCACTTCTCGTGCTGTTTTCAACGACCTCTTCAACGCTTGTCTCAATTGCATCATAGCGATGCATAATTGCTTCGAAAGTATGTGGATTTTTGATCAAGGCAATCGTGTCTACTTCAGATATATTCTGTTGTATTCCAATGGAAGCAAGACGTTTCTGGCTGACCGGATTCAAACGCTTTTGGGGTTCTTGACGGTTTTGTGAAGCTAATCTCTTCGCTTTAATCGCCAGACCAATCTGGTCCATTTGTAGACGCTTTTCTTGTGCCTCTTTTATTGTTTTTTGGCATTCGATTTCCCCACGTGTTTCATGTTTGGAACTAGGACATTTTTTATGTGCTCCACTGAGACGCTTATGAGAACCTACATCTGGATATCCAGGATCTGACCTTCTATGATGACCAGAACCTAATCGCTTAAGTTCCTTCTTATGGTGGGCAGGTTCGAGACACCTTGAGTGGCCGGGATCCGATTTCCTGTGGTGGGTCGATGAGCGGCTCTTGTGGTTACTTTGATCAAACCTTTGCGAATCCATTCGCTTCCGGCAGACATTGTCGCGTTTTTGTCTCAATTTATGATCGTCCGGGGTTGAGTTACGTCGCTGCCGCTTTGGAAATTTGCAAGGAGGTCTGGCCTTTGGTGGGGGCATTGACAATGGAGAATAGCTTCTAAATGAAGAGCTCTGAGTGTGGGAACGAGAAGAGCTGGTGTTGCTTCTTTCGTGTTCGTAATCATCGTAGTCATAATCAAATGAAACATCTTGAGGATATGATGACCGTTCAAAATGGTAATCACTTTCGATGGAAGCCAATAATCGTTTCTTTTCTTCTTCAGGATCCTTTACACTTTCTAAATAGCTAGATGCCGTATCTTCCTCGTCCTTGTCACTATCGCTTCCGTAGTATTCCTTAATAAACGCCAAAGAATCCTTCCATTCTTGGGTTGGAGTAGTTGTTTTATTTTCAGTCATACCCACATTATTCGGTTCCACTATCACAATAGGGACTGTTTCGTCGGTTGGACGTTCTTCTCCTTCAGCTCCTATCGGTAAACTGTCGTCCTCTCCCGAGGCACTTTCCAGTTCTCCGTTCGGTGATCCAATAAGTGTAAAGTAATGGCTTGGCGGTGGAATTTCAACCGTCGTCGAAGTTGATGTTTGAGACGGTAGAGCAGGATCCATTGTTGGAGCGTTCATAGTTATTAATATTGATTCATCGTCCAAATGATTGACTGTGTAGTTGACTTCAATAGGGTCAGGTAATACTATAGTACGAAAATCGGTGACTGAAGACTGAAATTCAGTAGTATATGTTTCAAAGTCCTCTGGTTGAATTTCAGTCAGATCCATGCAATTTTCATACAGTGCCGGGGAGGGTGCATCAACTGTCTCTTGAATTGATGCTAAATCCAACGCTGAAAACGGTGTCTGAGAATTGGTATCCGTTAGCTCTTGAGACTGTATTTCAATCTCCGGTGGAAGTGATGACTGAGAAATTAATTGCGTTATCACTTGTGAATTTGTTTCGATTGGGGTTGGAGATGAGGCTTGACTAATTACTTGCGTTATCTCCTGTGAATGTGTATCAACCACATGTTGCAATGTTTGAGAATTTGTTTGCGTTAGCACTGGAGAATGTGTTTCAAGTTCAACCGAGGTTGGGAGCGGTGACTGGGAAAGGGGAAGCGTTCGACATGATGTTTGACTGTTTTCTGAAGGATATGTATTATTGGCAGTACCAACTGAGGGAGGGGTATTACTGCGAACAAAAGAAGATGCATTATTGAGGACTAAGGGAGGTGTGTATGTATGACGTGAAACTTGGGAGAATGGTAAGGGTGAGGTCAGGATTGAGGTAGACGTTTCTTCGGGGTTACAAGGGTTAATTGATGGTTCTCTAGGACGTGCAAATGTATTACTGCGAGTTGCAGTACATACTGCTATGTTTCTTACAGTTGATCTGTTCCTGCAACTCTTGCTCCTTCTCACCAACGACTTGTTTTTCGGCCGACGCTCCTTCCTGTGTTTTCTCTTTTTAAGCATCATCTGAGGAGAAGGTGGCCGCGCTATAGGTGCTGGCGCTTTAGGGGCCTTAGCATAGTTTTGTACAGGTACAGGAGCTGGTGGTGGAAGGATGATGCTTATAGGTTCCACTATACTAAGTTCAGGCATTTTGTCATCACAGTCATCACTGTAATCACAGATATCGCCTGGTGCGATTAATTTCGGCATACCCTCGAATTCAAGGTTTGAAACCGAGATACTATGGTCTGCCTCAGCAATTCTGCTTGGTGATGATGCATATTTCCGATGTTTCGATTTACGGGAATGTTTTTCCTCTCGCCTTCTTTTCCTCCGATCACCCTTTGCATTAAGCTTCTCCGAAATGACATTATTTGTACTTGATTCGGTTGGCCGGTTGGCATATTCTTTACGCTCCGCAGCTGTCTTCAGCGATCTCAGGCGCTTACGTTCAGACGGTGATACTTCTGTTGGTACACCCCGTTGAGGTCTCTCATGAGATACATGTTCCACTTTTTTATTCTTACAACGTAGCTCACGACCAGAATTAACCGGAACTGTGTTTGCAGAGTTGTGCGCAACACATCGTTCACGTGGAACGGTTTCTTTCGCATTGCTTCTGGGTGGTTTTTGGGGTCGCTCAACAGTCTCACCAGTTGGTATACTTAATGAGTTTGAGGACTGACTTTCACGAAGAGCAGTATCTGCCGACCTTCTTGTTTCTTGGCGAGTCCAATGTCTTTCCTGCGAACTTAAATTTCCTATCCTGTTTCTTCCTGGAGGATCTGGAGTGCTTGTACCGACACAAGTCTGTTTCTTTGGTGAAGAAGACATTTTGGCTGGTTTCGGATTAGATGATCTTTGTTTCTTCCCTTTTCGTCTCACATTTACTACGTCTACGGGAATTGTGACTGGAAGAGGTGTGTGAGGACTATTTACCCGGGATGTCGATGTCGACGCTATGCTGGTGAGTGTTGGACTTTGTGAAATTACAAGGGTTTCTTGGGTATCCGTTGCATTTTCAACCAACTCGTCTGTTGGCGAAGGAGTTTTCAACGGGGCTATTGCTTGGGGGACAATCTCACATGGTGTGCCCGCCGAGCCTCTGCCAGATGTTCTTTTAGGTTCACTAGGAGTACAATTATTTTTATTCTTGTGTTTGCTGGATCTCTTCCCTGTTGCGCTTTTCTCGCGCCCAATGGATTTCTTTTGGGGCGAGGGTGACTGAACTGTCGGAGTCTTTATTGAGGCATATGGGGGATCAGATGGAAGGTCTATGTCGGGGAGCTCTTCTGGTTCCCCTTCTTCTTGGTTCCAGATACCCCTACCTGGAACGGGATCGTCTTGTTCTTCATAAAACGAGCCTGGAGGGAGATCTTCAAAGGTCTGACTCTGTTCAACCACAGAAGCCTAAAATGTTTAACATTAAATCAAATTTTATTAATTATTTTTTGGAGTTATAATTTGGCAGTTTGTTTTTATAGTTCAAAAAATTATTAGTTCGTAATGTGCATTTTAATTTTATTGTTAAAAACATTACCTCGTGTGCTGGACATGGTGGCTGAAGCGGTTGGACTGGTCGAGTGGTAGCGGTACCTTCTTCTACGTTGACAGAACCAGCTCGCTTATTCTTTAAATTGGAGAAGAAATTTGGGAGTTCGTTTTTATAGTTCAAAAAATTATTAGTTTCTAATGTGCATTTTAATTTTAATGGTGAAAACATTACCTCGTGTGCCGGACGTGGTGGCTGAAGCGGTTGGACTGTCCCAGTGGTAGCGGTACCTTCTTCTACGTTGACAGTACCAACTCGCTTAGTCTTTAAATTGGAGAAAAAATCGGTGAGTTTTCGAATAGTTGGATTCGAACGACATTTTGCTGATTTGCACACAGAGTTAAAAAATTCGTCGTCGTCGAGCCCTTTTAATTTAGCGATGAGCGCCGCAACCTAAATTTCAAATAAAACAAAATTAGGATTAGCAGCGTGAATAATTTACTTCTCACCCGTCCCTCCAATGTTAAAGTGGCAAAAATTCACTTTGTGCCATCATCAAAACACACCCAGACTCAGAATAAATAAATCGATTTTAATATATAGAATTGCATGGTAAATATTAATGAATTGTACAGATTATTTCTATTTACCTTGGGATTAGCTTTCTTGGCCATATTGACAGTACTTTTTGTGATTGATTTATTATGTACTTATATTTCGGGTTAAATTGCTTTGATTATTTTAGCTGCAATGGAGTAAATACATCATAACAACAGTTTGACGTAGATTCAAGTGTTTAAATACAAAATAAAAAAATTAACGGAGAGTAGCGCGTTGTACACAAAATGGTTGATTCCAGTCAGTCAGGGGAAGGATTAACGTTTTTGTAACATTTGGGATTAATGCTTAACTGTGTCAAATGTAGTTTAATCCAAATTAAATACAAGAATTAATGCCCAAAATTTCTCCGGATTAACTATTGGGACTAACACATAGATTTGAGTTTAATCCAATGCTACCATAAATATTTTCGTCGGGACAAGAACATTTCCTACGTATTTTTATTAAACCAAAAGGTTTGTAATTTTTTTAAATCTTCAGCCCTGAGCTTTCTATTACCCCCCCCCCCCTCCGATTTCATGCATACGTATTCTAACAGCCGTCTACACAAATGACGAAAACGACCCACATCAAACATTAATCGTTAGCAGGGGCCGTTCCGTAAGCAGCCATGGCAAATTTTGTGAAATTTCAAATTTTTGAACTTTCTTCATTCAGTCAGAAAATGAATGCTCACTCAAGAATACGTTTCTGAACGAAAAAATCCGTTGAGATGCCATAATTTTGTCAATTTTGATCTGGCCAGAACGAACCTGTTATCGTATGTTTGAAATTGCAAATCTCTCCAAAACTCGTATCACGCCTGAAGTTTTCTGAAAAATCTATCGTGTCTGCCCGGAAATTCCCAAAAGTTGCAAAACGGAATAGTTTAAACAATTTTTCTCAATTCTTTCTAACCCCGTTGTTTAACTATCGATTTTAATTGAGTTTTTCAGAAAAATGTAAATCTCAACGAGACTAGCAATTCCCGTATATGTACAGACGTGAAAAGTTCATTTTTGATTGTATAGTCAATAAGTCAAACACCGCAGGAGATAGAATGTGCAGAAATTAACCAATTACGGATTAATATGTTGTTACGCTAAACTTGACACGAGCTGAGCGCACATTTGGTTGTTCTAGAGGATTTTTTATCAACACTGAAGGCCGCGCCCACCAAAGAAACAAGAAGCGGGTCACTCTTGAGTGTTTACGGGTACGGGAACATCAAATTAACTATCCCTAACTCACGTATGTTATAAATTACAACTTATGTTTACTACACAGGACGCACAAAATCATTTATCATAATGCTTACTGCTTACATCTTCTAGATTATCTATAGATTCTAGAAAATCCAATCGGACTGTGATAGTAGTTTTCGAAATATTGTAGACTGTACTATTGTTGTTCCAATAAGAAAATATTGTCAGTCCTCAAATTTAATGTACTTATTTTGAACTAACTCTAGGCTCAGTTTGTTATTAACCACTGACGCGGCCTTGGATCTCAAACAAGGAAAGGACTCCGACTGTGAGGAGGGTGTTTTACACCGACTCAACTCTGGAAACATGGACAGACCTTATGTCTGACGAACTGACGAGGGTAACTGTGGTAGCATTAATCTAATCCGAACTGTCGGGATATTAATATTATTTTATTACTTGAATTTCATTAAACCCGATTAAATATTGGGATTAACTTCTAAAATGTCACATAATCTGGATTAAACTATACTGGCTTAAGAACTATAGATTTTGATTTGCCAGCATTCGCATTTGGTATACTTGTAATGTAATACAAGTCTTGTATATAGGAAATTTTAGGGTAGAACGTACGCTTAAAATCCTTCGTCAGCATTCTTCCCCGTATAAATAATATGGTAGAAATAACATTTTTTTTAAATCGTTTAGAATAAATTAAAATAGACAATAATAACAACTATTTCCACAACTCGACGATGTATAACACACTTGCACAATCATGTTATTAAATGTTATTTAATAGAATCTCTTTTTAGTCATTTAAATATTCGTAAAATGAATAAAGAATTAAAAATCCAGGAGAAGAAACAACTGTTTTTAGGCAGTCGCCTCAGTACAAAACTCTATAAACTCTCATTCGCCTCATCAATGGGAACTCTCGCTGTCATAAATGCGGACGTCACGTATATAATCTGCGACGGTGTTTACTAAAAAAAGCGTTCAATTCCAAGGATAGATTTCTCTCGCTGGATGTCGTTTGCTCACTCCTTCAAGTTGAACAAGTTTCCTTCTTTTGCTCACTGTCTGTCTGTCAATCCATGACAGTGGAAAGGGCGGATGGCGATAATCTTCAAAAATCCTGCCGTTTCTATTCTATTATGAAAATTGCAGGCATTAAAGGGTTAGAATAGAAGATAGTAAAGGGTTAAATCATGGTCCATCTCATATTTAGTCCTTCAATAAATAAGCCATTAAATGTGAAACTTCGTTGTGTCATTCCACAGAGATTTTTTAACATTTGAAGTGTTGCGCTCTGCTTAAATGAAAGATATATTTAAGTAAATGTCTTTTTATCTTTAATGACGGAAGAAACAGTATTAAATCACAACTGTATTTAATATAAAATCTGCAATCTCTTTATTAAAATATCATTTAACTCCAATGGGTTGACAGGCAAATCTCCAAGAAGTTTATATGCTTTCAAAAATAATATAAATTATTATATCGATAAAGTAAACAAATTGTACAAATACGGAAGTATTATTGAAGTTTTTATCATGTATTTTTTATCTGCTTGTCAATAAATTGACCATAATCAATATTTACAAATTGACAACAACGACAAAAAAGATTATTAATAAGTATTGTTGGAGTTCTGTAATATGTAATATGAAACTTGTATTTTATGTACGAGGAGACTTACTCCAATGTAGATTTTAGCAGGCGAATTTTTAAAATTGTTATTTAGAGTAATGTTATTTAGTGTAGCAAAGCAAAAATCTGTGTTATTATCTGTGTTAGTACATACAAATACGATTTACTTCCATGAAATGCGACTTTAATCATTAATTTTAATTTAAGAGCCTGTGTTTATACTATATTAAAGAGGTAGTTAGCGGTAGCTCATTATTGTCAATTAAACTAGTCAAAAGGGACCAAAATTGTACTTTGTTCAGTTAGTGAATAGATTTTGGATTACTTGATTATAGATAATTGTTGAGGATTTAACAAATTTCAAAGGTGATGTTGCCCTTGGCTCATCTCCCGTCATTATTATGAATATGACCGAACATTAAGCAATATGCTTACGGGGCTGTTTAAAAATTATTTCGTCAAAGTTATTCACATTCCCTTGTTAATTATAAGCTTTTGTTGCTATCCTAAACGAATCTGCACTAAAATCTGCCAAAGTTTACCTCTACCCTGCACATATTCCAACACCAAGAGAAACACCATGGGCTGCTGTAGCATTTGTCCGGGGGATCAAAAATTCCACAATGTCCTTTTGTTGAGTGTCTCCTTTATGCTGGTTTTTACAGCCTTCCAGACACTGATCAATATTGAGGTAACAAATAATTATGCCCGTGACAATTTTATATGCTAAAATTAAAATTTTGAAAATAAACTACAATAATTGATGTGATATTGACTAAAGTATCTGGTTTTTATTTCAGCAAACAGTTTTGATCAGCATCCACAATGATGACCCAACCTTTGACGGAGACGCTTATATTTCATCGGCAATTATTTACTTCTTTTTCTCCTTGTGCAACTGGCTTGCCCCGCCGTTTGTGTCGTGGGTAGGACCCAAATGGACCATGGTGATTGGAAGTGTCATTTACAGCGCATTTATTTCTTCCTTTTTATGGCCGAACGCAACTCTATTGTACAGCATGTCAGCTTTTCTGGGTTTCGGAGCTGCAATTTTGTGGACCGCACAGGGAAGCTATCTGACATTATCATCAAGCCCGGAAACTATGGCCAGAAACTCGGGAGTTTTCTGGGCAATTTTGCAGAGCAGGTGCGAATTACTGCAAATTTATGTTACTTAATATTCCATCCAGATCCTTAGTATACCATGATCGCCGTTTGCTAATGGAGTGTTAGAATAAAACGACTTTATTATTATTCGTGCAGCATGTTCTTCGGGAATTCTTTCGTCTACAGTCAATTCTACGGAAGTAAGGAGATCAAGAAACAAACTCGACAAAATGTATTTTCAGTATTGGCTGTGATATCTGTGATAGGAATAGTGTGCCTACTGTTTTTACGAGCAGTGTCGTAAGTTCAATTATGTATATTGTAAAATAGTTAATGCCAAATACTTTAATGATATTGTCTTCTTTATTTATATTATTATATACACACATATTCTAGACGATTTCGGCAAGATGATCCAGAATCTGAAACATCTTTACGGGAATCCCGGGATAGTCCCTTGGATGCTCTGAAAAAGTCATTCCGTTTATTTTTTACAAATAAGAAGATGATGTTACTCTCTGTAACATTTTTCTACACGGGGATCGAGCTATCGTTTTACAGTGGTGTGTATTCCACTGCAGTAGGTAATACCGCCACAATAGAAGAAGCCAAGAGACTTGTTGGTTTGATCGGTGTACTTGTTGGTGCTGGCGAAATTCTAGGAGGTGCCAGTTTTGGAATTTTAGCCTCCAAAACAGTTAAATATGGTATGTTTATGTAATGTATACGAATATACGTACACGGAATCATTGATTTAGCCAGGTGATTCTCAAACTATGTAAATGAATATTGTTGCAGGTCGAGATCCCGTTGTGTTGCTGGGATTTGTCAGTCACATTGTCGCGTTTTATTTAATTTTTATAAATCTACCGAATGAATCTCCCCTCCGATCCGAAACTTCCATAACTTACATAAATCCACCATGGGTTGGTTTTCTTTTGCTTGCCGCGTTTCTTCTTGGTAAGTTAACTTTCATAATTCCAAAACGGTGTAATAGAAAATAGTAATCTAGGATTGATGTTGTAATTATGGACAAAGCAGTACTTTTAAGTTAAAAGTTTTACTAAAACGAATGCCCTTTGACAGGTTTTGGAGACTCTTGCTTTAATACTCAACTCTTCTCCATTCTCGGCAATCTCTTTCCTGAATCATCAGCACCTGCGTTCGCCTTGTTTAAGTTTACACAGTCTGCAGCTGCTGCTGCATCATTCTTCTATAGTACCAAATTTACTTTGATGATTCAGCTATCGATTTTAGTAGTGTTCTCCATCCTTGGCACGCTCACGTTCTTCGTAGTGGAATGGGGAGAAGCAGCAAGAACGCAGGCAACTTTTAACGCCGTGTTATCGGAAGATAATGAAGATCAGGAACAGCTTCTTGAAGAAGAAGAGGAGAATAATGAATAGACATGGAGTTCTGGCTCCACATAGTAATTTGGAGAAATAGACTTAATATACAGTGTCAAATTTCATAATATAGAAAATGACTTGCATTTTGGGGTAGTTTCGTAAGTGTTAAACCTAGGCAGTTATGATACTAGGGTTTTTGGATCTTGTACTTTATAATTCTTAAGACTTTGCACACAGAAAGACAATTTGTAATGATAGTATTCCTTCACGTACAATATACTAAAGACCTTATACCAAGAAGCATTTTCCCCGTGAAATTGTGTAGCTTTCAAGAATACAAAATGAGCTCAAGTAGTTTATGTACTATAGTAATTACGTTTCCGGATCATAAATATTAATGTTGTGTACCAAGATAATAATTTTAATGATGTATTAAGATGATAACAGTAACATGTAACACTATTACAAAATCATAATATTTAGTCATGTCATTAACCCGGAATAGTACCATCGGGACTAAACGTTGTATTGTAATCGATTAAATTACCACGCTACAATAACAACCATTTTGCTCCGTAGTATATCAATACTTCGTATTATTCTTGTAGTTAATTAAAAAGATTTTCAACACACTTGCTGTCATCCACCACCGACAAGACAACACAACTTACTCTGTACAACAAGCAACACTTCCGGTTAAGAAATGACTGCAAATTGCCATGCTCCACAAAATACATCCAAAATACTTAAAAATAAAATATGAATATTCCCACCCCATACTAATTTGACAACGGTCAATGGACTTGTTTAGCATACTGAACTACTATACTACAGAAATGGCATGTAACGTACTTATGTTTGTTGTGCAGTTCGAAAACGCAATTTAAGGTGAGGTTATTATTTTCATAAAAAATAATTATTCATTTTGAAATTATATTGATAATAATTATCCATTTACTATCCTGCCTTCACATTAATATAACTAATCAATAGCGTCGTATAGCTCGCATAAAATTTAATGTCCACATAACTTATCTAACGAAACAAGCATAGATTTCCCATCCCGTATCCTAACACCGCGTATACTAGGCCAAAAAAGTTGAGACGAGCGTGATTTTGCGGCCGACAGCTATGTACTGCTTGTCCGCTTTATCCACTATCACTTTTGACGCGGGTTGCCAATGAAAGTAAGGAGCGAGTCAAATCATATATAATTTATTTGACGAGGTATTTTTCTCTTTTTCACTGATTTTAATGTACGTAATCTGATGATTTGGGCGCAATTTGATAATTGGGCATCAGAAAAATAATTAGTCATACACATTACATTAATTATTAACCTACAATCCTCCAGAGGATAGACTCAAGAACTTTCCTTACTATATCAGCGGTTATGATGATGAAGGAGCTCCGGGTAACATTTTTCTTTTATTTAATTATATTTAATTTATTACAAATATTATTAAAAATTGCAATACAATTTTAATCCTGTACCCTATTAATATTTACGGGTTTGGTTAACATACTCAAGTAAATAAACATAACAAGATAAATAAGGTAAAAACAATTAAAATGAATTAAAACCGAAACAAATCTTAACAAAACAACATCTGTTAAATTTTTCAGCATACCGCTAAAAGCACATTATTTTCCTCCACGCCGTGTTTGAATTGCGTCCAGCGCCTTGAGTTTTGCCGCCCGAGCTACTCGCTGTGTTGGTTCGATAATTGGTGCGCTGGCTACTGTCGCCGAAATAGGGACCGTTTTTTCTTTTTGAGTTCCAGGAGCTTTCAACCCACTAACGATTTCTTTTTGCTTTCCCGAAGACGCTTTCTTCGATTTTACTAATTTCGATCCGCTAGTGGGAGCATCCGAAATTTCAGAATCAGCATCAGAAATATCCGAACCGGTATCAGAAATCTCAGAAATTGTGTAAATACCAGAACCGACTTCAGAAATATCGGAAGCACTAGACGAAATATCGGATTCGCTAGTTTCCGATTCTGTGTCACTGGGGATTGAAACGTCCCAAATGGACGTCGCAGCTGGGAAGCTATTTCCGCTTGAAGCGGAGCTGTCAGCTGAATTAAAAAAAGTCGACTTTTGACCTTTGGCTTTCCGTCCATTAGTTTTCGTTTTATTCCGAGCATCAATAGCGAACGTAAAGTCCTGAGATTCCAAATTTTGAATGTGATCACCGTCACCTTCAAAAGCGAAGAGGTTCATATTCAGCAAGTCGGGGTCATCATGTCGCAGATTTTCGGGGAGTGTCTCATCGAAAGAATATTTCTTCTTTATATTTTTCGCAGTCTTCCCAGAGGTTTTATTGCCGATTTTGGTTAAGCATTCAGATGATGTAATGGAGGATGGCAGTGTTGAGTCAGAAAATGAAACGTAGTTGGAGGAGCTTGAGACGACTCGGCGAGATGGCCCGGCGATATTTTCCTGGTCATTTTTGCTCACTCTTGGCACGTTTGTTCGGTTTATCTTGCTAGAGGGGGAGTTCCGGGAATTATTGCGAGAAGTCTAAATATTGAATGTCCAAAAATATAATTTTAATTATAAACATATTATTGAATTTAAATAATTTTTTAAAAGAAATTAGTGAATTGAAATAATTTAAAAAATTATTGGTTTATATTATGAAATTTGAAAAAATATTTTAAAATCGTTATTGAAAACTTTTATCTTTAATAAATTACCTGAAATGGCTTAGATTGCTTAGAATGATTGGACGCCCTTCCGTACAACAACTTTTCCGGTATTTCAACCTCCGGATGAGCCTCAAATTGATCAATCCCCAAACTTGAAGAGACTTTCATTAATCCAGGAATTTCATTCCGTGGCAACCAAATCTCGCCGGAATAAAGCAAACAAATTAAGTTTTCCAAATCGTGCGACTTGACGCCGTTAAGGAAAATGTTTGCCACTTCATTGTGATTTTGTTCCTGAAAATAAAATAAAATAGATAACGGAAAAAGTAATGTCTTCATTGGAGTTAATCATTGGAATTAATATTTTGTGAAACATGAATCTGTGAATGAGCAAATTAATGAACGAATTATTAGCATTGTGTCTTACCAGAATCAAATATCGACATTTCGTACTCATTGACGCCAGGATGAGTTTGTGGGCGAAGTAAAATTTCCCTTCGCAGATGAAAACCACATCTGTAAACTGTTGTCTCCGCTGACAATGCTTCAAGGTCTCGAGCTTTTCCCCCGAGAGCAATTGAGTGTTTCGTACTAATTTCAAGCAAAGCATCTTTGCAGATTTCGCACCACAAATCAGATAATTTTAATTTTGTCGAAATAAGAATTTAAAATTTTAGTTCCATGTATATTTTGCTGATGTTTCCAATTCAAACTTTGTATTTGCCTTGCTCACTTCAGCAAATTGTGGAGAAATTTTATTTTTTAGTAACTTTTGGCTCAGCTTAGGAGACCCGGAAGTGAACCAAAATCTGCAGGGATCTTTCTATATGAATTTTCCTTGAACACAATTAAAACCGGTCTTAAAAACATAATTTTAAAATATTGCAATTTGCGAATCGTTTTCCTTAGAAATGAATTATTTGGGTAGTTACTATAGTATGAGTATATTTTTATAATTATGAGTATAAAAAAATATACTCAAGATTCACAAGTAATGTTGCAATAGTTACCATAACAACTAAACACGATCCTAAATTAATGCGATGGCCGTCGCTAAATTGCTGTTCATTCATTCGTGGAATTTTAAAAATTGCTTTTATTAATAAAAATAAATATTAGTATTTTATTGTATATATTATATTTTATTAATAAAAATAATTCTTAATGCGTGAATACTTTATATGCTTAATTGCTTTTATTCTATGGTTCTTTTAGACAAAACATTGTTATTACAAAATTATTTACCGGATTTTTATCATGGACGGGTGGATTTTTATGAAAATCCAAGGATAATAAAATTTCGAATGTTGGTGTAATTTGAAATGATAAAAAATACATGAATTAAAGTTATTAAAATTGCTCCCACAATGATGGAAATTCTTAAGTTTAGCAACGCAACAAAGTTAGAGCTGTTAAATTATGGCATCAAATTATCAAATTTCCTCTGACAGGCTTAAAAACAACAGTCAAATTTACGGATATAAGTAAATAAGTATACGGTGAGCCATTTCTTCATTGAGTTTAATATAAATATAGCAACTCTTCAAGCATCTAATACCATACATTTACGTAAATATTATTTACTCCACTATTAACATATAACCCACAACTTAAAAATATCACTTATTATACAAAATATTAATTGCCACATATAAAATTTATGTACATACATATTACCAAAAACAAATGTTAAGTTAACAAGCGCTATATCCTGTAGAAATTCCCTATTCTACACTCAAAGGATAAACTTGCATGCATTTTAAACAGTCTTGATACAAAATTAAGATGCTAAATAATAATAATTTAATAATTCCAGGAGATTCGGGCACGTATGAATTTTGTAACAGAATTCATTTACGATTCATTTCATTTCGCATAATTTCGATGTTATTTTCAATTTATTACAAGATTAAATACATATCCAACCAGAAGAAGCTTCTTTTACCACAAGATGAATGGAATATGGAAAGGCTGCTTGTGCTACTGCGGCACTTGACGCTCGTTACTTTCAGCGTCAAATAAATGTATAGATTGCTGCCGGTAGCAAAATCACGCTCTCGTCAATTTGGCCTAATGCGACAATATAATTCAATATGTTTTTCCAATCCCACAGAATCCCTGCTTCCAAAAGTACAATTTGTTAAAGTTTATAATATTTATGTGTCTTCAAAAAGAACTATGAAACTACAGTATTAGATTAATATATGTGTACAACAGTACAACAATATTTATAATTTATTAATGATAAACCTAAACTGCATAGCATAAGTGCACGCGTTTGATTAATCCAAAAGCCAAAAAACGATTTCATATGTGCATCACCATCAATCTCCAGTCTCCACAATTCAACCGTGTCATTTAGATAATAAATGATTTAATGAACATTATGAACAATTGTGAAGTGAAGAGCAAATAATGCTACAATACTAACTAGGTACATACTTATTGTATATAGTATAAAATATAACTCCATATATATAATTGGACGTACAAGTAATATGCAGCTAAAAATAACAAACCAACATTAACATGAGTCAGTCATAATAACAAATTGGCTTTACTTGAATTAATTCCCAAGTCTCAACTCAAGTTGTATTTGTATTTTACTAATGACAATTTAGCGCAGTAACACAATAACAACCTTCATTTCATGTGTATACACGCCAAGTGCAAGAGAATACAATACTAATGAATCAGCAGCACATTTAATATAATTATACTAATAACGCAATAATCGGGCAATTATACATACAATAAATAAATATTCATTCAGCTTCAGCATATAACTATCTTTAATTTATTATTCAAAGCTTATAACAAACTCTCTAATAAACATTCGCCAGCACGTAAGTAGGAAGTGAATGAGTAATTTATTATCTCTAAACCCGTATGGCTTATATTGTAGCAAAAGGCATGAACATACTACTGAAATTTTGCTATTAAAATTAAAGAAGAAAAATCAGAACATTATCAGCGATGCACGACATGATAATAAAGATGACGCGCGGTGCGAGGGAGAATGAGGAATGAGGATTAATAAAGGATAAATAAGTATTTCAAGTACTTTATGTATGTAAGTAAGTATGAGGAATGAGGATAATCATCTGCAGTAAAGTGCACATTGCCCCGAAACACCAAACAGCTGACGGAGCGTTGACCCTCTCGTGGTTCCCTCTCTCCGAACCAGAACGGAAGCACAGCAACGTTCCGAAGCAGCTATTTCGGCCTGAAAACACTGCAAGAAGGGCGATAAAATACGACGATAATATATCGTCCGTGAAGGGTCTGAAAGTACCAATTTCTGTGTGGGTGAGATAGAGATTGGTACTTTGGGATCCTTTCCTTACTATGTGCACAAAATTATACTGAATAATATACTGAATGTTACTGAATAATATTTGCTCTATCCCTATACTA